>SNQJ01S0193360.1:0-17764 GCA_010110895.2 Picea sitchensis | reverse complement strand
CTCACTAAGTTGCTTCTTCACTAATTATTGGTCTGAATATGCACCATCATCTTCATCATCTTTGAAAAGAGGTTTCTTAACAAGGATTGGTTCATAATGTTGTCGAATATTCTTTCTCTCAAGTGCATCTTGAAGAAGTCGAGTCTAAGTTTGCAACAATGCTATTTTGGCTCGTGAAACTTGCAAGCAAGATACAACAAACTACAAACTGGGTTTTTCAATGGTGATTGTATTATCCATAGAAGAAAGGATTATAGTGTTTAGTAACTCTAATAGTTCCTCAACTCGAGCCATACTCAGACCTCACATGGTTTCTTGCAACTCCACCTTGACTTTACAATGTAAACTCAGTAAATGAAGGGTATCGGATTCCACCAAAAATGCATTCGTTTACAAGAAAAATACAAGTAAACCTACAAAGAAAAACTATTTGAAGGTATTCCTTGATTGCTGAGTTGAATGTGTCTACTCTAGTTATGAAAAAAAAACACCCAAATAAACTGAATATTTTCCCCAATACTATGGTCAATGAGATTGATGTGGTTCACGGGTTGAAATTAGGAGTCCATATGGTAAGCAAGAGGCCATCTCTTTCGCATAACAAAATCCAAACTGTACTTAATCACCTTATATAGTAATACTTATACATCATTTTAAAATGAATAAAGCACATGTATGCTTCAAAAAAATTGCATTGTGATAAAAAACATCAAGAGTCCATTTGAGCAAGCAAAAATTCCATAGCAGTGTGAGATGGATAGGTAGTAATGAAAGCTTTCCCAACACCCTTCTCGAATTCTAGTATTGATCTTGCAATTGTATAAGTTTCAACACCTTTTCATTCCATGATAGCCAAATAAAATATGACCACAATGCTTCAACTTTGGTTGCCCTACATTTTAATTTAGGTAGGTCAGTGATAATGGAGGGCTCTCCTCTATAAAACCCTAATGAAGGTATTAATTCATGTGGTCACCATTGTGGGTATCATGTTCGTTTTATTCGTGGGCTTGAAGTTGAACCTTGACAACCCAGTCCTCGATCCAACGCAACAACTCTCATCCAACTATTCAAACGCTTTGGTCTCTCTGTCAAAGATATGGTATCTCTCACATGATTGGAAAATCATGGCTCTTCTCCATAGTCCACAAGATTTATAACTAGAGTGGAAAAGGCAAGGCTAACCCTACAATCGAGCTAATATATAAGGAATATTGATGCCACTCCAACCATTTTTGACAATCAACAATTCAAAGACTTGGAGAATGCAATCCAGTGCTGAGAATTATAGATGATTCAACCGTGAGCTTCAGGGGAAATGGGCCTTTGGGTATATCTCACGAACATTATCTCTTTTCTGGGAACATGACAAAATATACTCCATCCCTCCACCTAAAAATATGTGTCAAAGTGTCCACACTCAATATAGCATTCAAAAGAAGATACACTAGTCCTATTTATATATTAGAATGCTCATATGTCATAATAGCATGCCTGCATGTCATCTTTATTATTTTCTACATTTGAATAGGGTTAGCACCACAAAGTTAAGTTGACGCTACACTTGATAAACTGTTACACAATACTCAATGTATTCTTTCTTCTCTGCTCATTCATGGATGGATCCCTCTAGTTTTTACTATGAAAATATGTTTCGTCGCTATTGCGACGATTTTGCGTCACAACTTGCGACGCTTCTTCGTCGTAAGTATGGCATCTGCGTCGTAAGGTGTTAGTGAAGTTTTTACTTTAACATGCTTTTTCGTTCCTATTGCGATGATGTTTCGTCGCTATTGCCACGATTATTAAGGTAAACCTATCTTTAGGATGATGACATGCGGAGGCCTTATGTTGTCGTTGTTTCGATGAATAACTGGTGCATGGATATGGCGATGAAAAAAGTTCCAGGAAAAATAGTCTTTGCTTTCATGGAAAGTGTGAAGGATATGTGTGGCAATAGAAACGAAAAGTCGTGGAAAATTTGGTCATATGTAGTAGTTTCACTATCTGGAATGACCTCAACCCTGAGCTATCCTTAGTTTCATTATTTCAAATATTTACCCAATAACCCATAAGGAATATAAAAGCATGTGTTATTATTATGCATTCATATTATATATTCAAACATGTACATCAACATGCATTCACAATGTGCTTTCATGCACCTAATTCACATGCATCAACAAAATGTGTGTGTATACTACTGGAAAACTTTACAATTTCATATGCACATTTATTTAAAGTGATTTAACTCATGATTGTTCAGAATAATTTACATGCATTTTTCAT
Organism: Picea sitchensis; assembly: GCA_010110895.2. Classification (NCBI taxonomy): domain Eukaryota; kingdom Viridiplantae; phylum Streptophyta; class Pinopsida; order Pinales; family Pinaceae; genus Picea; species Picea sitchensis. Next base: position 15,475 of record SNQJ01S0193360.1, on the reverse strand, counting down.
AGGTATATTCATTTTTCCTTCTATAATAGAAATAGAGAACTTCTTGATCATTTCTCTTTCAATATGTTATATTAGCTCTTTGTGAGGGATGGAGCACACCCTCCTCAATATATTATTCAAACAAAACAAACAAACTTCTTAAAACAGAGCCAACTATGTATCCATATCATTATCTAACCTGGGAAAGTACCAATCTGTCCTTACAACTCACTTATTTAGGCAGTTATACCATGCCTTTAAGAATATATGTATGTAGGTATGTATATTATTCATTTACATCACTTGCATGTATCTATATCATTCATTCACATTAATTAATCTTAATATCAATCTTCTATGATAAGAAATTACAATCAATCACATGAAAAGTATCATATGCATATTCATAATTATGCTACCCTTTCTACAACGTAACAACCAACACGAAACCACTCTTTCCTTTCTGCTACAAAAACATTCCACAATTCATGAAATACAAACTAGGTAATTACAACATTACCCAAGGCGACAAGATAATAATTCCAAATTCTCTTCATGCCTCAATTGACTTTTGGTCAACATACCTTTATTGAGAAAATCCTTTCCTGAATTCCCTCTTATTACTACATGAGAATACTAAGTGATATCCATATGGCTATTATCCACACCTGGATGTCAGTCTGATCCATTGGTCTTCTAGAATTTCCCAAGAACTTTCCTTACCAGACTCTAGATCAACATTTTATTAATCATTCTACCTTATCATCATAGGGTTATATGAAACTAACATCATCATCATTTATTAATGTTGCTAACATCCCTACTGATATATGGTCATCACCAACTAAAATTTCCCATCAGTAGACCATGATTTTATAACATATCTGTTGGGCGTACAATTTAGATAAAAGTGAGTGCACATTTATTCATGATATGATACACGTATAAATACAATATGTTTGAAATTTGGATTCATATTCCAAGATGTCCCTTGGACTTTCAATGATCGTTACTTTTGCTTGACATTTCATATTCCTTCTCTAAGTAACCCGTAATGGATTACATTTCCAACATTCCCCCCCTTAATCTGAAGGGGTGTATGTGAGTCTAAGGTCAGAGTTAATATCTGAAAGTGGGCAGCTGAAATCTAGAAGTGTGTAGTTGTTGATGGTTGAATGTTCTCTCTGAATATGGTGGTTTTGGGATGACCACAAACCAAATGGTAATGTTGATTTAAGGATGACCGCAAAATAATTTGGTGGTTTAAGGATGACCACAAACTATGGAACCCTACTCTAGGTTCAATGGTTCCCATAACATTTCCTAAGTTTGATAGAAGATGGAAGGTCGTGTCTTCTACTAATGAGAAGTGCTCTCGAATGCTAGTTCAAAGATGACCATAAACTTTTGTCTAGAAAAAGCTAAAAGTATTCTACTAAGTGGTGGTTTAAGGAAAACACAAATTGTTTTCTAACAGAAGTTGAAGGTCTTCTACTAAGTGGTGGTTTAAGGAAAACACAAATTGTTTTCTAACATAAGTTGAAGGTATTCTACTAAGTGGTGGTTTAAGGAAAACCACAAACCAATCATGCCCACTTGTCACACTCACTTGCTCGATCGATAAGACTTCGAAACTGGAAGCTCGACTAAAAATTGTTGGTGTTGTTCCCCCTTTTCATGTATAGGGTGAGCAGACAAAAAATTGTCCACTGCAAGATGTGTCAATACTCAATTGCAAATTCTTCGGTATGACTATGATATCTTCTTAGCTATTGATGTCCATCACCAAGAAGTGATCCACCCATAGTGGTTCTTTATTCTTGTAGTTGTCTTGCATTTGAAACACCTATCTGAAGGATGATTCTTCTTTCTACAATGCTCACAAGGATGAAGATCGAAGCACTGAACTTCAACATGGCCAACTCATTGATAATGTTGGAATTTCTTAATATGCTCTTGAACTGGAGCAGGTGAATATGAAATTTCTTGCAACAACCCAACACTTTGGAAGTAGATCTATTTGGTGTAATAGGAAATATGAAAGGTGACATCCTTTTCGTATCCTATATCTGTTCTATGCTTCTTGTGCCTGATTTCTTCCCAAGGTCTGATGATTGGCTTGGAAAGAGGAAGCTGATCTACATCTGCATTCATATCTGAAGCTGGCTCACTGAGTTGCTTCTGCACTAATTATTGGTTTGAATAGGCACCATCATCTTCATCATCTTTGAAGAGAGGTTTCTTAACAAGGACTGGTTCATAATGTTGTCGATGATTCTTTCTCTCAAGTGCATCTTGAAGAAGTCGAATCTAAGTTTGCAACAATGCTATTTTGGCTTGTGAAACTTGCAAGAAAGATACGAGAGTTTGCAAACTGGTTTTGTCAATGGTGACTGTATTATCCATAGAGGAGAGGATTAGAGTGTTTAGTAACTCTAACAGTTCCTCAACTTGAGACATAGTCGAGATCTCACATGGTTTCTTGCAACTCCAATCTGGCTTTACGATGTAAACTCAGTAAATAAAGCAGGGATGATTTTAGGGGCTAAATTTCACTCATGGGCTAATTTTCCATGGTTTTTAAAAAAACGAGATTCGGTATTTTAAAAATGATTTGCCCAAATTCTATAGGTTAAAATTATTTTACCTTAAAAATCGCCAAAATGTTATAAAAACTATATAAAATCCTTAGAAATTTGAATATTTTTACAAAAATATGGCCAATCATTTATAGTTGGCATATGAAGGATTAGTAAGATTTGCCAAGGTTTCTACATTTAAAAATAAATTCTCATCCTTAAAATCATCCCTGAAATAAAGGGTGTTGGATTCCACCAAAAATGCACCCGTTTACAAGAAAAATACAAGTAAACCTACAAAGAAAAACTATTTGCAGGTATTCTTTGATTGTTGAGTTGAATGTGTCTACTCTCGTTATGAAAAAAAACACATGAATAAACTGAATATTTGCCCCAATACTATGGTCAATGAGATTGATGTGGTTCATGGGTTGAAATTAGGAGTCCATATGGTAAGCAAGAGGCCATCTCTTCCGCAGAACAAAATCTAGACTATACTTAATCACCTTATGTAGTAATACTTATACATCATTTTAAAACGAATAAAGCACATGTATGCTTTAAAAAAATCGCATGGTGATAAAAAACACCAACAGTCCATTTGAGCAAGCAAAAATCCCATAACAATGTGAGATCGACAAGTAGTAATGAAAGCTTTCCCAACACCCTTCTTGACTTCTAGTATTGTTCTTACAATTGTATAGGTTTCAACGCCTTTTGATTCCATGATAGCCAAATAAAATATGACCACAACGCTTCAGCTTTGGTTGCCCTACATTTTTTTATTTTTATTTTTTTAACCATGGGAACATCAACCTCCCAAGAGTATACCCAATAGCCCGCATACCAATAAATTGTGACTCAACAGGGGCTGAGACATCCCAAGGCCCACTGACAATGAACCTCTATCCCAGGGGTCTCTTACCCTTCCAACCTTGTCACAACTAGCCAATATGAGCATCCCTACCTCCCGTCGGTTTTGAACTTGTGACCTCCCGAGAGATAACACATGTTCTTAACCATTGGGCCCACTCAGGTGCTCATAGGTTGCCCTACATTTTAATTTAGGTAGGTCAATGTGCTCCTCTCTAAAGCCCTGATGAAGGCATTAATTCATGTGGTCACCATTGTGGGTATCACATTTGTTCTATTCATGGGATCGAAGCTGAAACTTGACAACCTAGTCCTCGATCCAACTATTCAAACGCTTTGGTCTCTTTGTCAAAGATATGGTAGATTTCACACGATTGGAAAATCGTGGTTCTTATCCATAGTCCACAAGATTTATAACCAGAGTGGAAAATGCGAGGTTGACCCTACAATCGAGCTAATATATAAGGAATATTGATGCCACTCCAACCATTTTTGACAATCAACACTTCAAAGACTTGGAGAATGCAATCCAGTGCTGAGAATCATGGATGATTCAACCGCGAGCTTAAGGGGAAATGGGCCTTTGGGTATATCTCATGAACGTTATCTCTTTTCTGGGAACATGACAGAATATACTCCATACCTCCACCTAAAAATATGTCTCAAAGTGTCCACACTCAATATAGCATTCAAAAGAAGATACACTAGTCCTATTTATATATTAGAATGCTCATATTTCATAATAGCATGCCTGCATGCTACATTTGAATAGGGTTAGCACCACAAAGTTCAGTCGACGCTACACCTGAGAAACTGTCACATAATACTCAACGCATTCTTTCTTCTCCGCTCATTCATGGATGGATCCCTCTAGCGAACGATGAGGTATGTCAATCTCCAACGACAATAGTAGGGTGAATTCGAGTGGACTATGAAGGTAGGCTTAGCGGGTACCATGTAATATCCATGTTAGCTTCAGACCGTGCAAACCCTAGGTTTTGTGTGCGTGAAGAAGGAACCCTAGGTTGACATTTGGATTCATATTCCAAGACGTCCCTTGGATTCCCGATAACCATTACTATTTCTTGACATTTCATATTCTTTCTTCGAGTAATCTGTTGAGCACTCAACACACCCTAAAAGTCTTTGATAATTTCTTCTTTTTGGGTACCACTTTGTCATTTTCTGAATGGGGTCAGTTGTGTAGGGATCAATGGTTTTTCTATTGTTCAGTTTTATCATCGATCACATTCATTTTGGTTTGAAGTTTGTCAAATAGTTTGACTTTTTTCTCTAAGTAAACGTGGTATTAGACTAAGTTGCACACAACTTAAAATTTGTTTTATAAAGAGCCACGCCTCGATCAACGATCCTGGCCTGCGAAAAAAGTTTTCTACAAATCGTCGATGTACCGTCGCCATCAGAAAAATCCGAAAGGTAAACCGTCAACATAGGCAACAACAATTTTCGATCGTCGATCGCCGATATATTGTCGGCATCAACAAAGAGGGAGAAAGGGCACGAGAACGTATGACAAAAAGAAAATCACCGACACCGAAAATAAACGCTTCTCACGCCCAAGGGGTCAAATCAACTGCCACATGTTTTTCCACGTAAATAGTCCGTATTGCTCGGTGAATATCCACGTCATCTTTAATGTCCCCCATGGCATATCCATACTTCCATGTCAGCACTGTACCATAGTTCGGGTCAACATCGAAACTTTTTCCTAGAGGAACCAACGAAACAACGTCAAAGTTAATCCGTCAACGCCGATGCACTCATTGACTACCGGCTGATTGCTAGAATGCCAAATTTTTGGTTTTAGATCGAATATTTATCCGCCAACACCGACGATCCTATTTGATGTGCACTGTCCATTTAGCGATCCTACTTATCCTCGATATCAATCATACTAGTTCCGTTGAAGTGCGAAAAACGCTCGGGCGATTTGAGGAGACATCTCTAGCTAAGTGAAGGATGATGTTTGCATTTTGTTAGACAATTAAGAACTTCACATAACTGATAACACGACGTCGCGCGCTGATCACCTTAAAAAAAATGAATTTGCCGAGGAACTCTAAAAGTAACACACTCCTGCACCGCCAGCCTGCGTTGCATTTAATCTCGAGCATGATGTGGATTCTGTTATAGATCATATAGATCATATTTGTACTCTTGAATTTAAGACTCGATGAAACAAGGTAGGTATGTTTTAAATTTGTGAAGTTCATGCCCAAACATGGTATTCCATTTGGAAAATCTCTAATCTCCCAAGCAGATGAAGGCGCAAGAGAGAGCATCGAAGAGGTAACAGGTCATTGTGCCACTACCAGTAAGCCCAGGTTGTTTCTTGTAAGGAAGAGGTAAGCATGATCTTTATTGTTTACATTTGTTGATTGCTTCGAATAACACTTGTCTCAATTGGCTTGCAACTTAATATTATGTTTTGTGCAGGAAAATCCCTCCACGAAAGCCGACAACGAGGCGCTCACCAAGAATGGCCAAAATGAAAGAATTGGAGATCAAAGAAGGGTCGACACCAGTGACTGCAAGGGAGCTTGATTTAATTTCAAAGACGAAGTCAGTTATCCGAATTTCCACTAAGAAATAGTTTACCTAGCCTCCAGCTTTCGAGGACACATATGTGAGCATTGGATCTAAAGTAATGCTCCCACATCGGGGGGGATCTTTTTAACAAAATCAATCACGAAGATTACCCGGATTTTACACCTCACAATGACCCGGACATCAGGATATTGGATGACCATGTTTTCCTGAACATTAGGCGAGCATAACTGCATATGGTGGCCAGTCGAAACCTAGTTCTGACCTGCATCGAAACCCTACGATGGATAATTGACCACAAAGACGCGATGAAATGCACAGTCAATAATGGGGAGGGCGAATGTGTTGGTGTCTTTCTCCCAGTAAAGGTACAAAAATACTACAAACTCAAAGACCCGAAGGAGAGACTGAATACATAATTTGTGGTTAGGTTTTATGAGTTCCATGACACCAACAGGTTACTGGCCTCATTGTGGAAAGAAGATAAGAAGTTCACAAACAGAAGAAATGGCTGGTACAACACGGTAAAACTCAGAGAGCCTTATATGTATTTAATGGCTTTAATCTACCGCTTATACGGGGAAAAATATTGCTCAAAGTTTTCAGAGGCGTGGATGCCCTTAGCATATACTGTGGCAATATTCGAGAGCAGTTTTAATTGGGGAGCCATCATTTCCAAGCGGTTGAGTATCAACATCCTATAGTCCCAGACACCAAAAGATGGAGAAATATCAGTTTTCTACATGGCATCTTACCTATTGGACGTAGTCTGCGTGAGGAACATTTTTGAAGGTATGAATTTAAGCTGGCATGTTGTTGAGTTACCCATGTATGTTTATTTTAGCATTTTGTGGGAAAATAGGTACATAAATTTTTACGCCCTCATATGTGATGAGTTCATAACCCGAGTGTACTTCATTATATTTAGGAAAGAATGCCCGAGGCTTTCATCAACAACCAAAAAGATGATTTCCAAAGTGGGCCACTGGTATTTTGAAGAAACAAGCACTTATATCAGAGTATTCGGGGCTATTGACGCACCACACCTACTCCCCGTTCATGTCCCGGACTGTCTCATATTGGAATAAATTTGTTACCAGACCATTCTGTAAGGCTATAATGCCTCTTTGGTAAAGGATAATAAGAGGTATTTTATACCCTATGGTTTTCATAGCGGGTTTCACATTGTAAAATACACTGCATAGGAGAAACAAGAGGGATTGAGTCAGCTTGAGTATCGGTTCCCCATGGGCCGTTTTCGTAATCATGATCCAAAATTCCTGGTACTCTAGCATGCATCGCATGTGTCCTCATGTTGGCCATATTCTCATGATATTTTCAAAGATGATATTTTTACCGAGGGCGCCCAAGACTGGGAGGAAGTGCTCTATAGAAGGGCTAACCTAAATATGACCAAATTCAAAGCAATGACCATGGATGAACACGTTGAGATTATAGAGCACAATTCTCAAGAAGCCAATAGGGTAAGAGAAGAAAACCGAGTAGCAGAAGCGGTTGAGGCACAAATAAGGGGGATATTGTTACTATAAGAAGCCGAGAGAGCTATGCAAATATTAGGGGAAGATCCCCCACTTAATCCTTTGATAGGACCTTTGAGAATTACCTTGGCCAATAGAAACGAGGAGGCAAAACTAAATAATTCAAAGACAATCCCACCGGAAGAAAGTGACGACCAAGAAAACACCAGCCCTATGTCACCACAGACAGGATCATTGATGACTACTACAACTCAACGAAGTTCAGAAAGAGCATCAAGTGGGACGGGTATGCCTACTGTCGTCATAGATTTAATCACCATATATGAAGATGAAGAAGGTTTATAAGCTTCATGCATAACCCTAGTACCAATCACATAGGAGGAGGAACCAGGGGAAACATCTGCTCCAACTTCCGATGTTTTGGTCCCAAATCCCCAGGAAGGCGACCGTGAGGCTAGGAACACCCTTGACACAGTGTTTCTCAATCAATTGGGAACAAAACCTCACGATGATAGCTCTAATAATGACTTGGATACATGTGAATAAGAAGAAGGAATGGAGCAGCCAAAAATCGACATCCCGATGACCGAACTCTCAGCCAATATCGATCCTTCGCCTACTTCTCCATTTAGGATAAAGACTCCATCAACCAATGAGGAGCAGTAGAAGGCCAAGTCACCGGAACATACAGGAAATTCCCCTGCTAAGGAAATAAGAGAACATGCCATGGAACACATCTATACAGCAGGAAGCCTAGGAAATACTTTGTCTTGGGGGGATCAACAGGTTCCTGAACCAATAGACGAAGTCGTTGACATACAAGAAATTTCTTATGACAGGAAAAGGAAAGTTGCATTGAGAAGAATAGTCAAGAAAAGGAAGATCATGCTCGATAGCACCATGTTCATAACCACATAGGAGACACTATTTGACACAAAAAGTGCTAAGATGACTGAGCTAATTAGAGCAGGGATGGCCATAACCGATGCCACTTTAGACAGGGAAAAAAGGGATGAAAGGGAGTATTACAAAAATTCAACGCAGGCGGTGGTACTCTCAAAGTGTTAGTTCCGAGAGATGTATGAAAAATTCATAAGGGAAAGAGACCTCTTCATCACTCGCATAGCTGAATTCCAAGAAGATACCCTTATGGGGCTAGAAACTTGTAAAGACATGCAACGATGGTATGAGAAGGCACATCAAGCCTTGGAACGGATAGACTACATGAGAGAAGTGCAGAAGGTCCGATATACAGAAGAGCATGGCGTTCGAGTGTTGATGGACAACAACATCATCCAAATAAGGAAGGCAACCAAACACTGGGTAAGCATGGTCTAGGAAACCTGATGAAAAATGCAGGAAATATGTGAAGAATGTGAGAAAAGTTGGGAGAAAATCAATCAGGAAATGATGAATATCGACTTGCCAAAGTTTGGCCCATTGGAGGATTTCGTCGATTTATGTCGCATAGATAAGTGGCATGCAGAGAAAGACTAGGTGTATGAAACAAAGATTTTGGAGGTTTCAAGCATGATCCCGGGTCAAGTGAAGAAGTTCATGGAGGCTTTGATTAAAGATCTCACAGTATTACAATGCTTGAGTGTCAGACTAATCAAATACAAAGAACGTTCAATTGAGATGAAGGAGGTCCTCTCCGCTCCAATGGATCAACACATGTTCCCATATGCAAATACATGTGAAGATCTCTTTTGTAGATGGTCATAATAAAAGAGGAACAATCCACTTCAGTAAAATGAGCAGATGATCTCAAGAGAAGCAAAAGAGATAAGATAGATAAAGTCTGCCATGTGTCATTTTCTTGACTTAACACAACTTAGTAGATATTTTTAGTTTAGAGTGATTTTATAAATAAGAGAATCGACCTTGAGATGAGGGTCGATGGTTTTGTGAGAAAGGCTTTTTTCTAGAATATTTTAAGAGAATTATTTCTATGCAAGTTGCTTTAATTAAGAAGTTATGTTTAGAACCAAAGACACTTCTTTCATATGAAGCGGAAATGTGATTGGATCGATGGGGATTATCTCTGTCTTCGGATTCAATATTTGTTGTTGTATTGAGTAAGAGTTGTTGTATATGTTAGTTAAGTTATCTTATAATGCCACGACAATTCATTTATTCTAGATGATGAATAGAAATCAATTGTGTTAACATGTGATTGATAATAGAGCATTGAAAATTACTTTTCCTGCACTAAATTCTTGTCATGTATATATTTTCTTTCTGTAACTGTTATCTCAAACGATGTTGAATGTATACAAGTCTAAATGGTATTATTTCTAGTTTGAAGTAGTTTAGATCTTCTTCGTCTGCATGTTAAGGTATAAAGGTTATACCAAAACCTAGCTTTCTCCAACGTATATTCACTTCCCTTTGCCATTTAGTTTAAGCTCCATCTGTTTTTTGTTACAAATGTTAGAAAATAACCAAAATAGAACTGCATAACTGGAGGAAAGGTTTCACAGAAAATACATATCTATCAGTCACAATTCAAGCCCATTGATAATTCCATCAAGATCACAAATTTGGAGAACATTACCACTCAATAAACGCTTATGAGTCTAATTGGGTCTCTTAAGCGGGTTTGGTTCATGTTGTTGAGTTAAAGGGATCTCGGACCCCTCAACAGAATCGGCGCTAGAAGGAGGGCTTGAACGAATGAATGGATAACAATATTTTTGATAATATATATCATAAAGACTATATATTCAAAACAACCCACATGCATGGCTAGTCATTCTCAAGACAACCCACATAAGAGAGTACTCCCAATACAAGTAACTCACCTCAACACGAAGAGGAAGAACACATGTACCCTGAAATACCTTACGCTCTTCCCCATGAATAATTAAATAAGTTCAGAAGAATCACCAAAGCTTATGCCCGACAGATCAGAGCATTACCTTTAGCTCCTTTACTTCTTGAAGAAAAAAAATAAGTAGACCATTTTTTGACACCCCTGACCAGGTATTCGTTCACACGGTAGAAGATCTGATATATTTTTCCCTCATAGAGATTGAACAACGCCTTAATTTGATACTTGAAACACCAGCCAATAATTACTCTGAACTTGATGATTTTGAATATGAAGAGAAGGAGTCTAACTCAGATCGCTCAGGTTCTGAATCAGAAGACATGGGGGATAATAATGATAATAATGGAGATCAACCTAGAGATAATCAACCATGGTTGGCGAGAGATGCTTTGGAAATTCCAAGACGGGTGCATAACCTACCCAAGCATCCAGAAAAAATACTCCCTAAATTTGACCCCGAAACTTTCAGATTGCCTGAAGACCATATTAAGAAGTTCATATTAGCAATAAGGTTAATGAATGTGCAACACGAAGATGTGGTATGAAGAATTTTCCCTTATACCTTTGAAAATTCAGCCTCGACTTGGTATTTCAACCTACCAGTTGGTTCAATAAATTGTTGGACAAAGTTTCAAAAGGATTTCTTGGACAAATTTGCTGAGGAAACTACTATAAGAACTTTAATGGATGAACTTTTTTCCGCCACTATGAGTCTGAAAGAAAAGGTCAAATATTTCAACCAAAGGTTCACCACCATTTTGAACAAATTCCAACCTGAGGCTAAACCCACTCAGGAGTTGCAGATTGAAGTATATGTTAATGCTCTCCCAACTTCTATTTCCATGTTCATAAAAAGGGTTTCCAAACATACTCTAGCTAAAAATTTCGAAGAAGCTAAAACTATTGAATTCCAAATGAAAGGATGCAAATAAGGTCAGATCTCACTAATAAAAAAGGAAGACCAACCCCTACCTAAGAGAGGAATTTTGTTAACAAGACCCCAGAGTAAAAAAAAAGAAAAGGTCCCGAGAAAGAGGTAGGGGATCTAGAAAACTTGCAGTGGATGATCAAAAAAATTTCCAATGAGATCGTAGATATGAAAAGAAGTGTCGGGGAAGGAAACCAATGCCAAAGGCCTTATAAATCGTCTTTTAAAAAGAACCCACATTTCAAGGCTACAAAACTTCCCCCAACCAACCTGAACATCGACTTAGGGAACATAGCATCTGACTCCTTCTGTACATACCATCAAGAAAAACATTCAGAAAGGGAATTCTCCCAATGGTTGCATGCTATGAATCTAATGAATAACCGATTCCTAGATGAATGGTCTCTGACCCAACAACCCAGTGACTCGGCAATGGGTATCATCGATCAAGAAAGTCAAGAACCACCCAAAGAGACCTCCATGTTGTTATGGGATCTCGATCACCCGATACCTTTCAATGACGTTGATGAGGTACAAGGACCCCATGCTGAAATTTTGGTTGTACATACGTGAAGTAAAATTCAACTTGTCCAAAGTAATCCCACCACTACTCAATCATCTCGAGGGAATCAAACGATCGATCACCCCAAACCCCTATTCTCTTCCCAAAAAAATCCCACGAACATACATACACGGGAAATGCCTAAGCTGGAGTACAACGTAGTAGAAGACTTGAAGAAGATGAAAGATAACGTGTCTGTCATGGACATGTGTAGGATTCCTCAACGAAAGGATTTTTTGTTACATGCCTTAAAATTAACAGAGACCTATACGACAAACATTAAACAAGGCGACACTCTATCTCCCACATACTTAACAAATAATCCGTATGCGAATGCTTGTTCTTTGGATAAAAGGAAGGCCGTTTGTTCCTCCTTTCCTCTTGACGTTTGATGATTTTAACAAAAATCTACATAATTTCCTGGTTGATTCGTGGGCATATTCAAATGTCATGCCATTGACAATTTGCAAGACACTGAACGCAACCTCAGAAAAAAGTGATAAAAACGTTATACAACTAGATAGAACTCAGGTAAAGGTCATTGGGGAATTGAAAGATGTCATGATCAGAATTGCTACACACCCCAAATTTTTCCAAGTAATTGACATAATCGTGGTAGACATCCCGGAGGCCTATGGAATGCTACTTAGCCGAGACTGGTTTGAGAAATTAAACGGATACTTTAGTATTGACTGGAATCACCTCTGGTTTCCATTGAAAGGACATAAAAACATGATCAGGATTGATAGAGAAAGATATCTGAAACATACCGTCACGGATTTAGAGACCCCAAATGAACCCTCGTCAACAGAGTTCCCTATGTTAGGAAACTACTCCTGTGATTGTGATTTCGGTAATTTCTCCCCCCACATGTCTGACATACCTTTCGCACAAAAATTCGAAATGATATTTCAAATAGACTTACTAGTGGCCACAGAAGAAAGCATCCTCTGTTAGGATTCTCTGACAGGAGTAGCAGACAAGGAGGTTGAAATTGAAAAAGTGGCTAGACATGAAGAATGTAGAAATTCCCCTCCCCAAATTTGGACGTTGTACTTTGATGGTTCTAAAATGCAAGAAGGGTCGGGAGCAGGATGCATCCTCGTTGACCCAAAGGGGACACAAAAATTTGTATCCTGCATATTAGAATTAAAGTGCACTAATAACAGTACTGAATATGAAGCTCTAGTCTAGGGAGTAAAGAAATCCATCGATTTAAAAATCAGGGAATTGAAGGTTTTTGGAGACTCCGAAATTATCGTCAGGAAAGTAAAGAATACTATCCATTGCAATTCCACCCACTTAAGAAATTAACAACAAGAGGTACACAGACTAATATACAATTTTTAGGCCTTCAACATTACCATTGTTCCAAGGACAAAAAATACCCTTGTCGATGCTCTAGTGATGCAGGAGCATCTCTCCACGTCAGCCAGCCAGCCAGCCAGCCACATCAAGCGCGTGCATTCAAGATGAAGAGAGGCGCAACCCTCATCTTTTAATTTGTAATTGAATGTAATTAAATGTTTAAGCTATTGAGCTGGGAAGCCATGCCTTTGTGCAGGCATTAGGTAGATCGACCTTTAATGTTTGTATGGCTGAGATCTAGATCCGGATGCAGACTAGACAACCCATTCAATGCAATTGAATAGGGTAGATAGATTGGAGGGTAGAGCTCGAAGAGCCCCCTCAGGTAAAAGAGATTTCGTATCTCATTTTGTAGAGAGTTGTAGTTGAAGAGGATCTGCGAGTAGAGAGTAGAAGAGAAGAGCCGAGACCTTGTTACAGGCCGTGCTCAGGAACACCTTGTAAATACATGCATTTGCCATTTTAATACAAACAGAGCAGTTTTTCCTGCATGTATTCTGTGTTGAATGAATGTCTGTGAGTGTTCTTTATGTGTTGTAGATGTATGATGTAGGTTTGCATTTGCAGGAGTTGGTTTGATTTCAGGTGAAAGTCTTTGAGGCTTCACACCAGGAGGGTGTGACAGAACACTACGAGTTCTGATAGCGTGCACAGAGGATGCACTTCTGAATTCTGCGGGTTCAGACAAAGACGTGCTGCGACACATGAACTGGAATCGACAACTCATGGAAGACCTCAAGGTTGTTGAACACCTTGGAGGCAAGGCTGTGTAGGAGAGACACAGTTGCAGACAAAATCACTAGAGGATTCTGTGAAGCTCTGCCAAGTGGGCATTGAGCAGGTGCAAGGAGTGCACAGAGGAAGAACTCCATTATGAGTTCAGGAAAAAGAGATAGAATCACTGAGGATTCTGAGAGCTCTTCCAAGTGGGCATTGAGCGGGTGCATAGGTGCACAGGAGGACAAAACTGCTGAATGTTCTGGGAAAAGATACTCTGCCAGGTGGGCATTGAGTAAGTGTGCAGATAGGCACATGAGAAGAGAACTCTTTGAGTTCTGTAATTGAAGGAAGAATCCACTGAAGGATCTTCACAGGGTTTCTGAACACCCTGAAAGGCTTAGCAAGAGGTTGCTTGAGCAGAAGGATAGCCAGGAGGACATTATATTCTCCCTCTGCGGGAGAAGGAAGAAGGACAAAATCCCTTAGGGGTCTGAGCGTGTGAGAAGCTCAAGAGAGGCAACATCGTGTGTGCGTAAAGACTCTGCAGAGGCATAGGAGTCACAGAGTCCCTTGAGGATTCGAAGGGAGAAAAGCTCAGGAAGAATAGTGCTTTCAGCACACAGAGTCATAGCTGCAAGGGGTGCAGAGGCCTGAGAACTCTTTAGAAGAGTTCAGAGTCTATAAAACTCAGGAGAGACAACGTTTTCATACGCGGAGGCGAGGACTCAGATTGTGGAGCTCGCAGAGAAAGGAAGACAAAGGTCGAGGCCTTTGAGTTGAGGAAAATTCTCCCAAGGATGGGAAGAAGTGTGCAATATCAGGAGGAGAAACGACAACCATCAGATCGACCGAGAAGATCTGGACCATCAGAAGGTTTTCACGTCTAGAGAGTGCGCAGGAGAAGAGATGATCTAAGCCGTCAGATCTTGAGCGGAGAACCCGACAACCATCAGATCTGTCGAGAGTTACATGGTGTTTAAACCATCGGGGATAGACGAGGTGAAAATCCCGACGAGAGGCGTGGCCATTGGGATATCGGTGTTTGTGATATCTGGTATATTGAGGACGTGAGGAGAGTCACTCGACACCAGGAACCCCGAATCAATGAGATTTGATCTGGACCATTCATTTGGGAGCGGATGCGTGTCACGAGATTACCAACATCTGGGACTCGGGCATCGGAGGTTGGAAGAGGAAGTCTTTCGACTTCACGAGTGGTGAAAAGGCGAGAGCTCTGTGTTGTGGGCCTAGCTGACGTCACATAGGGATATCAACACTCGAGATATTGGAGTTCTCAAGGTCGAGTAAATCGGGACATTTCAAGTCTCGAAACAACGTGTAATGTCCCAACTTTGGGACATCACCACATGGTAGAGATTTATGATGACCAGAGTAGCCAGATGGGTGATAGAGCGAGTACAGTGGTATTTGAGAGGCATTGTGGGGTCCAACTTGCATTTATGATCATATTCCATCATTATGAGCCATTCCGCACAGGTTGGCTTTGGTTTCGTTGCATTCTGACGATTTCCATGATTTTGACTATTTTGAGCTATAAGTCAATGG
>SNQJ01S0193357.1:0-17765 GCA_010110895.2 Picea sitchensis | reverse complement strand
CTTCATCTATGCATTCTCATCAAGGACAATACATATTATATTACATCAATCATGAATCAATCAATCCTTTGACATCAATCAATCAATTGAAATCAATCAATCAAACCATTGGCATCAATGACAACATGATCCAACACATTCCTACTACCTTCTCCTCTTTCATACAAAATAATTTGAAAATTTTCCCATCCTTTGGAAATTCATATCATCATGTGATTTTTTTTGTCAAATATCCATGGTATTCCTAGTCCCACATGACAAGCATCCATATTGTTGGGGTAGGGTTTTTGACCTAGGATTCAAAAGGCATTACAAATAAACACCCCATTAGTGTTGGAATATTCAATATTCATGAACTGAATAATGTCTCAGTTGAGACACTCATGAGAATTACCTAGATCAAACACTTGTGCATTGGATGAAGGAATATTACAGACAAAGAACACATAGCCCATAAATTTACCTTAGATTATACCCATTCAAATCAACATTCATATATGTAAATTATTATCTAACACATATAGAAAGCATTCATCCATAATAGAATAGACAAGAAGTACCAATTCAGGTCTCATCCTTTTCATTAATCATCCACAGATAAACATTCAAATACATAATGGGTTGTAGTCTTCTCAAAGACTCATTGAACTCGGACTAGAGACCAAGAACTTAGATCTAGATCCAATTTCTCTCTCATATCACATTACATCAGGAAGACTACATAATTCACAACAACAATAACCAACTGCAACAATATCCAACAATATCAAACTCAAAATATCCCAACTGGTTCATGTGCATTCCTTGTATCTCTCCATAAGCATGACAATGATAGAAACTCTGCTAGCTTACTAACAACCTCAAGCACGACCAATCGTTTGGCTATACAATTGGTTACTAATCATTACAATGTATCTTTGATGATTGGGTATGCATGTGTTATTTCTTACAAGTCCTTGCACAGTACTAGATTTTACCTGTGTGCTACAAAATGGTTGGTGAAAGTGCAGTAGGGATTAGTTGGCACATGATGAATATTTGTGCTTATGTGGTACAAAAATTGCATGTACATTACAAAACTTGTGGCACTAGCACGGTATCTCCTACCAAACATGGTGCCAACATGCCCCTAACATTATAAGTTGGCTCCTTTGCAAGCCAATGAAACCTCATTGCATGCAACAGGGGTGATGTATGGTACCTTATGCATGAGCCAGGCAATGAAGTCCTGAAAGTCTGAGTCAAATTGATCAAATGAATCTAATAGTGACTTCATATCTTGGAAAACTTTTTCAACCTTTGCCAATGTGGTGGACTTAGCGGTAGGCTTGATCTGCGTAGCCAAATCGATCATTGGGGTTGCCTTTTCTTGTGAATGCATGAGCATGTAGTAGTGCTTCTTAGCTTATTCTTTTGCTTCAAACATAATGTAGGACAACATTTGTTTCTTAGTCCGAACATATGTGATTCGTCGATGGAGGCTGAATATTTTTGTCATGGCCTCCTTGCACGCTATAGGTTGGATGGAGGAAAAATATTGTGTTGTATGGTAAACTTTTATGTTGATAAGACAATTAGTAATCACTCACATCGAGTGTAGGAAACAATGCATTCAAGCAAAGTGTATTCATGTTTGTTGTATATTGCTAGAAAACTACTCAAAGAGTCATTGAATCTGACCTCCCTAAAATATTTCCCCTAATTATCACAATAACACAACATTAATAATTAGATCCCAACACAACAATAAGTTTTCCACTACGCCACTTGCAATTTTCAAGACTAGGATTCCTCCACCATATGTAAGGCAATATTTTTAATTTACATGCACCTAACATGAACTATCATTTTGAGATTCAATTCCAAAACATTATAATCAACCTAAAACGTATTGCTCTATGGTAAATTGAATGATAATTTAAATTCAAGGTTAAAGAATGAAAAAAACCATTTTAAAAGTATTAATCTATGTAAATTTATTTTTATTGCTTGTAAACAATTTTAAGTTCAAATATTTTTTCCTATGTTTAAATGTAGAAGTGAAATTTGTATCCCTCAAAATAACTTTGTAAAAAAACTTGCTAAATAATAAGGGTTAGATCAAGTGTTCTTGCGCTAGATGTGAGATCTCTCCCCTAGTGATTAGTTGGGGAGGTTACGAGTTCGACCCTCTTGATCCCCTTGGGGTGAGAATCTGTAATTAAGGCCAAAGGTTTACCCCGTTTACCATCCATGGATCATGGGGAAGTACTCAGAGGGTTTTTCGTGAGGATTTCCTTGGGAAAAAAAGGATAAGAATTGTTTTCACATTTTAGAATGCATGTTGTTATTACTATATGAAATCGGAGGAATAATTATTTAGTTGATTTAACTATAATAATTTTAATTTTATCAAAAAATGGTTACACATTATATAATGAGGTCAATATATAAAATTGGGTAATACTTTTTGGGAAATGGGAGTGTGCAATTTTTTTTTTCATACCCTTTATCAAGGTAATTTTAATTGCTCAATCAGGTTATTCAAACTTCAATCGTGCATGTAAATAATCCCTCGGTCTAGGGTTCTTGACGAATGTGGAAAACCCTCAATTGATGTGTTAATTGGGTTAAGTAAACCATTGATTGAGGTGTTAATTGGGTTAAGTAAATCCTTGATCAAGTTATAGATCTCAATTGAGTTCTTTCAATTTTATCTCTTTTATTTTAGCCATGAAGGATTTTAGCTCGATTGGATTTTTTTTTAACAAGAACGGGTATATTTGTATTATAAAAGGGGTTGCAACTAATGCTGAAACAACAAGTTATTACAAGGAATTCCAAGATTCAGAGAGGTCTCTAGCATGAAAGGAAAGGATACCAGCCTCTGATACTCTATGAATGCTAATTTAGATACAAAATTTCTCACCTCTTTCCAGGTATAGATTCTAACATAGGAATTTAACAAAAAAACTTCTTTGGTAGATGGAGTTGTCATTGCTTGTCCAACCACCTTTGAATTTTCTTGTTGTTCATCTATAGTAATCACTTTTTTTGTCACCTCAACTTTATCAGCTTCATCTGCCCAACTTTCCACTAGATGGGAGTTGGGGGAAGCCTTACTTTCTTTTCCTGGTTCAAGAGGGTCTGAATCCTTTGATTGAATTGGAGGATTCTCTTGAGTGAATGGGCCATTAGAATGGGGTTTCAGATATTGAGTTATAGAAGAATATGAGCTAGGTGAATATGGAACCGAGGAAAGTGAAGAATGTGACTGGTTGGTTTTTATAATTAGCTGGTGATCCTCATTGGAGCCATCCCACCAAGTTTATTTGTGTTTCTATGTGCCCTACTTCGAAACAAACCCTTCATCGTAGGGGAATTATTTTTTATTTCAACTTTTGTGTCCTTGAGTAGTTTTTTCAGGTCATAATGATTTTAGCTAGAAAACCTTTACTAAATTCCATTTCCATAAAAATGCGGGCATATGAATTTACACAGTGAATTTCAGTTTATTTACTTGAAAAATGATACTTACCTAAGGCATATCCAATAACTATAAGAGAAGAAGCGTTCCAAAAATGTAAGGGAAGATTCAAGAGTCTGAACCAAACATGAGTTGAGGAAATAACAACTGTCAAAGGATTGAAACAAGGAGTCCAAGGCATCATGCACAAACCCGAGTTTCCCCAAAACCAGGGGCAAGAGTTGAGAATCATATCCCTATCTTCCGCAAGATCAAAATCGACGATGAATAATCCCTTAGGGTAGGGGTGAATAAACAAATATTCCTCAATCAAGGGTTTCCATAGGGAAAAAATCCAACCATTGAGATCCACCAACCAAGGCCAAAGACCATTGAACCGAAAAATTAAATCATTTTCCCGTAAATAATCTTCCTCATCTTCAGCATCCCGACCCACAACAAGAGTGACTGTTGGGGATTCTTGTACTGATAAATAAGCATAAGAGGGAGAGAAAACGTGAATTTTTGATTTGATAATGTCGTTGTAAGAAAGAGAATATTTGACCACGAGGACGAAAGAGGGAGGAACGTGAAGCTTAGCAGCACTGTAAGACAGACTAGAATCTAGATATTCCATTAAAGAGGAGCAACAATGGATTGAGGCCAGGATGCATTAGAGGAAACAAAGGGAGGTTAGGGATAAACCCTAGCCGCAACAACAGAGAGGAGTGAACTCTCACGAGGATTTTTTCAATTAGCTCGATTGAAATATTTTTATTAACCCACAAAGATCTCAAATGAGGGTTTAAATAATCCAAGCACTTGAACTTTATAAAAACCCTTGATCGAACTAAATTTCTTGATTGGGGGTTTAAAATCTAGAATTATTTCCCCCTTTCCAAGGACTTTCTATAGCTACAACTTCTAGGGGGTGAAACCCGTTTGTGAATCTTCTATCCAATGACATATCTTTTTCATAGTTTCGGTTTCATATTATATTTTTAATTTATTTTCTTTTAAAACTTATACTTAAATTTTTTCCCCATAGTTCTAAACGTTCCCAAAGAAAAATTAGAAGCATAAAAACTACACAATCAAAAAATCATAAAAAAGTGGGATCATTGTGGATGTCTCCTATTTAAAAGGGTATTTATGGTTTTCTAATTTATGTAAATAGTAGAAAAAAAGTTGATGGGAAGACAATGGTGTTTAAAATGTGATTCAAATATTAATTGGTGATACTAAAAATCTAACAAAAAATATAATTTTTGAAAAAAATGTAGGATTTGTTATGTTTTGTGTAGATAGTGCTCATATATTTTGTTTTTGTGAATTAGACATTGAACATTGAATTAGTTTAGGGGATATCATCTCAAACCTAAATTCTAATATACATTTGTTGATGACACTTTCATTGTCTGGCCCCATGCCCAGCCATTTCTAACTTCCTTCTTCAACCATATAAACAACATTTCCCTCCATATCCAATTCATTATGGAAATTGAAAAGGACAATTATCTCCCCTTTTTGGATGTTCTTATCTCTCGCCTCCATAATGGATCCCTCGACACACACCAAGTTTTTCGTAAAAAGACTCATATCGATATATACTTTCATGCCCAATCCCATCATCATCCAACCCAAAAATCAGTTGTTCTTAAAACTCTAGTTACTCGAGCCATCCAAATCTTCAATTCTCAATTCCTTGAAAAGGAAGAAAACCCCCTTACCAAATCTCTTATGTTCAATGGTTACTCTATATCTAAAATAAACAAAGCCATCCACTCATCTCGTAATCCCAAATTGAACATCTCAGCCTCTTCTTCCCCGCCCCTAGCTCTCGTTTAGAAAATACTGATCACATCGCCAAAATCCTAGCTAAAAAGAATATAAAAACCATTTTTAAACCCTTCAAAACTCTCAAACAATCTATTAGATCTTCTAAGGATAAATATGACGCAATGCTTGGCTCAGGAGTTTACAAAATCCTTTTCTCCTACGGAAAATCATACATTGTCCAGACTAGTATATATCCTTCAAATCCTGTCTCAAAGAGCACATAGTTGAAACAACCCACAATCACATCTCAAAATTAATTGTGAAACACTCTTTCAAATCTAAACACTAATTTTTTTTTGACCAAACCAAAGTATTTGCCTCAACACCCCATTACTCATCTTGTGTCATTCGTTAATCTATTTAAATTGAAAAACATCCCAATTTTTTTAATTGTGATTATGGTTTAAAATTAGTCAATCCTGGAAGCCTATCATGTGTTGCCTTAGTCATCAAACTTAATTGATTTTATTTCATCATTCTTTTGTCCTGTTCATCTACCTTGATCCTTTTATCAAATACATTTTAGATCCAATCTCATGAATTTACTAATTCATACTTCTCTTCCACCTTATTTTCTAATTTAATACTAATTAATTAGTTTTCATCTCATCTCTAATGATTTTAATTAATAATTTTTTATTTTAATTCATTTTTAATTTTCTTTCCATAAAATTTCTAATATTTTCATCTATTTCGATTAATCCTTTAATTATTGAACATATTTGTTCATTAATTTATAACAACTATATCCATTTATTGATATATTTTCAACCATTGATTAATTCTCATTAATTTCTAACGACTATAATATTTCTTCATTATTTATAACAACTAATTTGTGCCCCCAAAGGTATCATTAAAATTATCCTTTATAAGCTTCTTTGCTTCAATTGTCCTTGATGGGTGGAGTGTCCACTCGAAATGTTGGAGTTTTCAAAACTCCTTACAAATTTTAGATCCAAATATCATAAACAACAAAAGTCACTTGTTAACGTTTTTGGAAATTTTCAAAAACAAGAATTTAATTAAATTCAAATTTACCACATTAAATGATATTGATATTTTTGGAAAAAATACCATTAGAAACACAACACTATTCCCTACAAAATTCTTTTTTATAGTACATCACAATTAACTTTTCTTATTGTTTTGTGAAACTAATTACTTATAGGGTTTGGCTGATTGGAAAGGCATCTACATAATGTAATTTTTCTATCTTGATAATAAAATTAAATATTTTTTCCTTGGAAAAAAAACTAGAGTTAAACATCATATGGTATCTAAAATAATTTAAATAAGTGATATATATCAAATTTGATTTAAAAACAAACAAATCTTTCATGATATTAATCATTTACATATATACTGCATTTTATATCAAACACCATCGACATCAACATGATATGAAATGTTATAATATATATGAATGATGATATCAAAATCAAAATATTATTAGTTATGATGACTCAAATTTAAATGAGTGATATATCTTAAATTTAATTTAAAAATAGAGAAATCATTAATATGAATCATTAACATACACAACACATTTTATAAATAAAACATTAACATCAATATGATATGAAAATGCATACTATATATGAACGATAATATCAAAGTAAATTATATGTCAAATATACATTTCAAGTCCAGTATAAATGTAAAATATACATCGAAGTAATAAAATATATACATGTCAACAATTGCTATAAGTTAGGCCTGCCACCGGAGTTAGAGGCATCAACACCTATGCCACTAGAGTTGGATGCATTAGTATCTCTACCAAATAATAATGTATACTATAGCATGCAAGTTATCTTCCCACCAACAATTTTATCACCAGATGTAGCCATAAAATCTATAGAGTCAATAACGAGTGCAATGGGTGTAGTAGTTATTTGGTAGGCCATTGGAGGAGGAGATGGTGGTCAGTCTAGTGTTGGAGTTAGATATGGTGGTTGGTCTAGTGATGGATTTAGAGACGACGATCAATTTAGTGCTATAATTGTAGATGGTGGTTGACTTTCTTATGGAGAAGTTGGTGGACAATCTTTTAATGGAGGAGATGGTGGTTGGTCTACTCATGGAGGATATGGTGGTTGGTTGGATTGTGGAGGAGGAAGAGGAGGTGGAGGATCATCATCCTTAGCAGATGAATCCAACGAAGATCGTTGGTGATCCCTCAAGATTTCAAGTAGGATGCGCGAAATAAAAACATGATGAATTGATATTGTCATATCATGAGGGAGGGTCATCCATATTGGTGAAAACTTAGGGTGTCGAGTGATCTCCCTACTCATGCAACAACCACTTTGTGGTGAACCATCACTTCACATATCAGATTCATCACCTGATCTTGAAATAATCTATGGTTCAACCTATGTTGCATGTCAAATCTATACACTTGAAGTGGCTCATAAGCCTCAACCCTCTCCTTATCCTATTGGGGATTCACCTCCCCAACATACATGCCAATATTTACAAAATAATAAATAACAATAATATGATAATTTAAACAAAATGTTACAATAAATTACATATGCATTGAATAATATACAAAATATGAAACTAAATTAATCAAAACATAATGATAATATTTCCTTTGGCATACACTAGCTCCATCTAGATAAATATGATGTTTTCACATCCTCATTAATCCATTCTCAAAGATGAAACTGTACAATATTGACGATAAGAATTCCCTCATTAGCCTAGAACAAATCCAAAATATTTGAACTCATCTCCCTACATGGGTACGTTAGTTGGCCCCTCTTGGGAAACATCTTCCCTCACATGTACATAGGCATATCTACCATTGGCCTAGGAGGGAGGTGGTCAAATGTCGACTGAGTGGTCATAAACCTCTCATAAAATAAAGTAAATAAATCTGATGCAAATGGGAAGACCATGCTCCCATCAAACACAACATTATGATGATCCAAAGAAAAACAAAACTATCACAAAAAAGTGGAAGACCACCTAATCAATTTGTACCTATTAATTGAATTATCTACATAGTGCATTAGAGGAAAAATAATGCATTTCCCATTAGAGGTATAGTGTTCTAGTGTAGTGACCATAAGCGACATACACTTAGCCTCCTTTTCACTCAACATATGTAAATCAAATTGGCCACTAATAACCTAGAATTCATTAGGGTCACTAATGCCCTCATTGATATATCTATACCCATATACCCATATGCAACATGACCTTATATCATAATTCCACATGGTAGAGAGGGAAACGGGGGAAATCCCTATCTTTCCCTAGACATAACAATAATAAAATAAATATCATCCTTCATGAGTTGGTACCACATATTGGGATCGAATCTGAATTCCGACCTACCATGATCCTCACAACATATCAATTTCAACAACAAGAACATGCCCCCCTTTAGGGATGTATCATTCTCATAAAAATTGAGGAGGCCAACATTCTTAAAAGGGTCTGAGTATGTGCTATAATAGGGTGAGGATGTGACTTACATGCAAAATTGTATGGGTTGACCTACAACTACTGTTGCTATCATCGTCGTCACTATAGTTTATTCACATACAAATTTCATTAAGCGTGCAAGTGCATAGACACACCCACAATCTATAATGAATGATCATATTTATTTATTAAAAAACGAAATTTATTTTTTTCAAACATATTGTGTAAAACATCTAAGCACATTGTATGTTGAGTGTCAAATACACACACCATAACTGATGTTGTTTATAAAAACCTACTACATCGATAAAGTGGTTATGGTTTTTATTATTATTGTATGTGCATCACTTGTACAAAGACATTGACACTTAATGATGCTCCTTCTACGCTATGACGCACCACAAAATGATACGTCAATATGATCCAAACCACATCGATAATATGAGAAATTTTTCAATTTACATAGGATTAATGATGTGCTTGATAGATACAAAGGAATTGATAATGGTGGCCCCATACATTTTTAGAGCACTCATAGTTCCCATATATTTTGAAATAAAAGTCTTCAATGGTGCATTTATAATATCAAGAAGCACCACCCAAAATGTTTCTATATATTTTAAAGCGCATCGAAAAAAAATGAAATTTATTTATTTTTACGTTTTAGTGGTGCGCTCAAATTCAAATGATGCACTAGTAGCTATTCTATTGAAATTTTTTGAGCACACCATAAAGTGCGGGAAATTGTTTAATCTAAATAGATCCTGTCGGTGCAATTGATATGTATGGAAACACCGCTAACAATGCCTTTGTACATTTCCTAGAGCATTGAAAGTGACACAATAATTTATACAAAAAGTTGATGGTGCATTTATTGTGAAGCATTGCCAACAATACTTCTATTTACTAAGTGGATTGATAGGTCTTCTATAACCCATCAATTTTTTGACACTTTTTTTTTTTCATGCATTACCCATCAATTTTATGACACTTTTTCTACTTCTAGACCCATCAATTTTCTGACACTTTTTCTACTTCTAGAAAATTTTAAAAAAGATAGAAGCTCGGGTCCTGATGGGTGGATTACTGAGTTTATCATTTCTTTCTTCGATCTAGTAGGAGAAGATCTGCTTGATATGGTGGAGGACTTGAGGAGGAATGAGAAACTTTGTGGAGGTCTTAAGTCGACTTTCCTGGCCCTTATACCAAAGGAAAACAAGCCGACCTCCTTTGATGTTTATCGTCCTATCGCCTTATGTAATCTCATCTGCAAGGTGATCTCAAAAATCCTTGCAAATCAGATAAAGCCTATTCTCTCAAAGTGCCTTTGTTCAGAACAACTTCGATTCTTAAAGGGTAGAAGAATTCATGACACTATTGGTTCGACGCATGAGACTCTCCACAGCATAAAAAAAAAAAAGAATATTAAATCTCTTGTGTTGAAATTAGACCTGAAAAAATCCTATGACAACATAGACTGGGAGTACCTAAGAGTGGTATTACTCTTGGTAGGCTTTGGGGTGAATCTCACAGAATGGATAATGTGTTGCGTTACTAGTGCCAGTTTTGTAGTTTTGATAAATGGTGAGGCGACGGATTATTTCAATTGCTGGAGGGGGCTTCGTCAGGGATGCCCTTTATCTCCGTATTTGTTCATTTTGATAATGGAAGGGATAAGCTTGATGTTGTCCAGTGGAAGTGCTAATCAGAGTATTTCTAGTATAAAGGTAATGCAACATTTAAAAATTACCCATTTAATGTTTGTTGATGATGTCCTTGTAATGTCTAAGGCGGACCCGATGGAATGGAGATTGATATTAGACATGCTTCAAGCTCACTGTTATGTTTCGGGACTCTTCATAAATTCTTCAAAAACTATTGTTCACTATTGGGGGCTTGAGGATCCGGAGCTTGAGCTCTTAAAAGCCATATTACCATTTTATTTTGTTGATTTAAAATCGAGATTCAAGTAATTAGGCTAGCATTTAAAGCCAGGAGCGGCCAAAGCAGAGGATTGGGGCTAGTTGGTGGCTAAGATCGAAAAAAAAATTGGGCTCTGGTGTAATCAGTGGCTTTCGTTGGGAGGCATATTAATTTTGGTCAAATCTGTATTGGAGAGTCAATCAGTCTTTTGGATGTCTATGGAGGTGATCCCCAAATCTGTTTTAAACCGCATTCGACAACTTATGTTTGCTTTCCTATGGAGTGGTCAGAAGGCAACACATCACTTCCATCTTTGTAGATGGGATCTCCTTGTAATACCAAAACAATGTGGAGGACGGGGACTCAGAAATTTAGTTACTTTCAATTCAACTTTATTGGCAAACACCCTTTGGAGGGCTCTAACGGTTGAAAGCATCTGGCATAATATTCTATTGGATAAATATATTGGGGCTTCTTTTGTAGTCGAATGGCTTCGTCAATCAAATCACCAACAACATAATTCGTCCAGCATTTGGAGCTGCTTGACCAAGAGCATTCCGGTGTTATTGCATTGGCTTCGGTGGAAGCCTGTTTCTAGAAATTCGATATTGATAGGCGTGGATAAAATTGTCGATCTAGAAGATATCTCTATCCTCTTAGACTCCCTTCGATCGCAGTTGTTTTTCAATCACATTTTGGTCCTAACACAGGAAAGAGATACCATGGGTGTATCTCCCTTCCTTGATCGGTGGCACATGAGTGAATCTTTGGGACTTTCCGGTCAGAACGCTTCAGAATGGGATAATTTCATAATTTCTTTGAGGGATGCAGGCCTTTCACTTAATTATGGTGCGGACAACTTGGTGTGGGTCGGAGGATGCTTCCGAGGTAATTTTAGTAAAAAAATCTCTATCAGGCTCTAATAAAACCTCTAGATTTCCACTATGAAAAAGCCTGGGTTCTTAAGCTGTGGAAGTGGCCAATACATCTAAAACTCAAATTGTTTCTATCGCTGGCAGCCTTTTAAAAAATTCTTACCAGGGATGCGCTCCAAAGTAAAGAATGGGAAGGCCTGGGGGTGTGCAAGCTCTGCAACTGCAACGCTGAAAATGTCAATCATATTTTAATCCATTGCTCATTCACAAAGGAAATTTGGCTTCGTCTGTCTTAAATCTACCATTTAAAACTCCAATGGGCTGGAACAACGGTCTCAGATTGCTTAAATGTGTGGACTTTTGAAAAATCTGCTCCGGTTAGCCTGGCTTCCATTGCTTGCTGGCATATTTGCATTGAGAGGAATAAGGTTTTATTCGAGGATTACACTCCCTCTTATCTCGTAGTGGTGCATAGGATTGTTGTTACCTTCTCTTGGTAGCTAGCTACATTAAATCCTATTCCAAATAGAGTGAGTGATTTTATTCACATCAAGGGCTTCACTCTGGCTTGCTTCGATGGAGCGACCCTTTTATCAGGGGGTGTTGTGCAGTGGGTGGTTTCTTTAAGACACATGCTTCTAGGGTCACCAAATGGTACATCAACTATGGAGCGGGTACAAACACAAAGGTAGAGCTAATGGGTTTGTGGGCGACCCTCACTTTGGCAACGCTTTGGGCAATTGATAAAATAAAAATCTTGGGGGATTCGAAATTCATTATTGATTGGATAAATAAAAAGGGTCAACTTCAAGCAGTGAATTTAGAAGGTTGGAAATTAAAAACAAAGGAACTGGCACAAAATTTTAAATAAATTAGTTTCCAACACATTTACCGGGAGCATAATAAAGATGCAGACTTATTGTCAAAGCGGGCGCTAAAGGAACCCAAAGGTAGACTGAATGTTTATCATTGGAAAAATGGGGAAGAAATCCCTCCTTCCCATCTAAATATATTTGAAGCTTGAGCATTTTGAGTAGCTCGGTGAGAAAGTAGGTGGTTTTGAGGACAACTGTTTTTTTCTATCTTCTTTTTTCCAGCCTTTATTTAAGTTGATTTTGGTATGCTGTTGCGTGATCAACTCATTAGTCTCTTTTGTTTTTCAGTTTAGCCAAAGTTTCATTTGGTTGCTCTTTCTCAGTATCGGTAAGAATAGATACTGTGTATGTAAAAACAATTATACCTTTATATAATTTTGAGATACTTTTCTTCGGGAAAAAAAGAAATATCGAGAAGTACTAAAAATGCATTAAAAAATTATGATAATATTTAATGGTGTGTTCTAGGTCCGTTGTCGCTTCAAGTATGGTGCATCATGTAACTATACTAGATGCATAGCTAAAGGTGCATTCTGTAAATTCACAATATGTACAAGATGTAGTGCATTTGTTTAGTGTGAGTCAAAAGTAAAGTTTGAACACACCATGCAAAATTTTTTAAAAATATAAAAATGGAAATTTTAGGATAAATCCTAAATTTTAATATGCCAAAAATGTAAATGAAGAGTTACTAAACAATTTACCTAGTCTTTTACCTAACCAGAAGACATGGTTTCCATCCATATAAAAAATGAAAAAAATCAATAGTTTAGTAAAATTTGAAAATAAATTAGATGAGATGACATAGTAGCATCAATAACATGAGATTTTATAGGCACTCAAAAAATTGTAAAAATCAAATTATAGTTTGGTATTTTTTTATTTAACCTTGTTCTTGTGCGCCTCAAATTCACATGCACTAGTTCACTAAGATGTTCCATGGGCATCATTGTTTTTAAAAAAAATTACTTAAAATTTCACTCAAGTGAACTATTTATGTAGGTGTATCGGTGTGTGCCATGACAATATGTACTGTCGAGTTTATTTTTTATTTTTTTTGAAATAAAACTTATATTTTATAACTAAATGTATTAACCTAATTTAGTGCGCTATGTGCACTTGTGATTTTTTTTTAATTTTTAAAATAAAAACCAAAATTGTATGGAAAATACCTAATTCATTCCCTACATTATGCAAGGAGAATTTTTTGGGAGGTTCTTATTGTTTTAGGCATTGGTATATCATATATTTGAGTGCATCAATGCATTCATCTAATTAAAATGCATTCATGAAAAAATCTCCACTAAAACTTTAGGTCACCCACCTCCGCTAACAACCTATGCTATAAAGAGAGGAGGGAGTGTTTCTTTTTTAGGTTCTAAAGAAGATTTCATACAATAACTTCTAGATAATCACCAAATGGTATAATAGATGACAACTCAAGAGTTGAAGTTGATAGACGGATGTTGCAAAACATGATAGATGGACGGTGAGATTCTTTCAACTATTTTCTAACCCCACATTCTCAACAACATGGCCACTATCTCTATACCATTCAATTTCTCATAGAAAAAAAATAAATCTAAATTGGAAAGGAGAAGCAACGCAACCATGCTAATTATATTTCAAAATAACAAAGATCCCAAGAAAATCAATTCTAAGATTTAATTTCTTAAGGAAGAAAAAAAATCTAAAATGGAAAGGGAAAGGAGAAGCAATGCGACGTGCTAATTATATTTCAAAATAAAAAGATACTAAAAAATTAAAAACACAAAGATACCGAGAATCGGTAGGAGAAGAAATCCATCGATTGCACAAGATAAAAAAGTACAAACAAAGCCCAAAGTGAAATTCCCTTTGCTTACTCCTTTTGGTCATTCGTTGAAGTGGATTATCAATAGAACAATAATAGGGAAGAAGTATGATTTAATTCAAAGCATAAGGACTTATCCTTTGTTTAATTAAAATGAAAGAGGAAAAGCATTGAAAACCAATGAGGGGTGCAAATAAGAGAAGATAATAGGTCGACATAGGAAAAAATAAAATCCCATATGAGTAGAGAACTGAGATCCTAGCTACATAGGAAAAAATAAAATCCCATATGAGTAGAGAACTGAGATCCTAGCTTCATTAAGTCTTATCCGAATTGGATGTTGGCCATGTTTGTAAATGTTATAAATAAACATGTATTTGTTTTATTTCATTTTTTTTTTTTTTTTTTGGCATAATGGGAAAGTGAAACAAATAGTTATGATGGTTGGTATTTCAAAGGAAGCCCATAAAAAGGATGAGGTATGTTGAGTGGATAGAGTAGTTAATGTACCTGTTCACTCTAAGCTAAGGTGTCTCTGAGCCATGGCATGTTCTATGCATAGCTCACTCTTCTATGATATTCTCTTGAATGCAGTAAAATATCCAACTAATGTTGGGTTTATAGAGTAAAACATTGTCTCAGATGTGTGCTTTTCCTCTTCAATCTTTTAATGTTTGATCACTAATTAACCTAGTCTATTGTTGAGTGGAAAATAAATTATTTTAAATGTTGCATGGTCTTTGGAGGGGCAACATAAGGAAAATTGCGTGGACTCTCAATCCATCAATTATGGATCAAACTCCAAACCTCTGCATGTTAGTAGATCTCATCTCTAACAAATGTCTACAATGACTATTTTTGTGGGTTGAGCATTATAGGAAGCAATAGTAAAGACATTGATCGAATACCAACCAATGATTTCTCCCTTTTATAACATGAATGGAAAAATATTTGTTGCATACCCTGCAACAAAAAGGACTAAGGATGAGATGTGAAAATATCAAAGAAGCATTGCCTGGCAGGAATATAAGAAGGACGAAGGACAAGCCGTGAAAAGATCATAAAAACTGTTGTAACAAATATTGAAATTTTGGCTTTCGATAACTTAGGAGAGAATTGTTTTTATAGTGTTTAACTACCAAAAGTGTAGATGTGAGAAAACAACCATTTGTCTATCGCGCACATCACTGAATGTTCTCTACCTGTCATCTTCAGTCAAATAATGCCGAAATCAACCCCAAATGTCACAACAATATAACAGTCACAAGTCAACTCACGAAAAATCCAAAGACAGGGTTCACGTGAGAATCAAAGAAATGTACCATATGTTCGAGCATTGAGTCACAAGGAGAATTAATGGAAGCATTGGCAGTGGAAGGACCGCACACACCGAGCATTAAGCCACATGGAGAAAAAACTCACGAGTCCGAGATTTTTGGCCGTTGGGGATTTGGCCGACGTAGATATTTTATTAACTACAACCCTGATCCCCGAATTCACTAAAGTATTAAAGGATAAGTTGGGTTAATTAAATATTAAGAAATATTAACGTTAATAAATCTCATCACAATTTCGTGATTCGGGATTTCTCACGTCAAGCATCATTGAAGTCCCGACACTTAAATCTACGAAAGGTTAAAGATTAATTGCTAATAGTGATTAATTAAGAGATTAAGACAAATGATTATTGTTTAATTAATCCCATCGGGATTCAGGATTCATTTCATGTCATAAATCTTGAAGACATGATACCCAAAACCCCAAAAACCCGAAATCTGGACTCCAGTCATATGCAAAACTGCTTTAGAAAAACATAATTTCTCAGTTGTGGAGAGGTCGTTTTCTGTGTTTGAATAGTTTATCGACATCTACAAATACTAATATTTACATTGGTGTCTTAATAATTTAATTTGGAGCTTGGGAAGGCAGTCAAAAGTCCCCCGAAAGATGAGGTTCATTTTCAGAAATGTGACATTTTTTACTATGCTGAGTCATCATTTCAAATGATGATTCTGAGCGCCTCGTGTATCATTTTGAGAAACGGTTGGAGAATTTTGTGCATAACACATCAGATATCATTAGCCTCTCTCATTTTTCCTACAGGTGTCACATATTGGGAGAATCAAATCCATCTTCGAGCCCTAATTTTTGGATTCATATTTTCCTGTTTTGACACATGTTTGTTAAATGTAGATTTGGGGAAAATGAAAATGGATCTCAGAAAAATGAGAGAGGTTTTTTCTCAGAATAAATATATGAACAAAATACTCTTTCATTTTATACACAACTATCACGATTCGATAGATACAAATTCATAACCGCAACCCCAATTTTCAGTAGTTTGGCCCATTTTCTATGACAAAAAGTTTCAAGAATTGGTTGTAACTATTGTTAGCTTTTAGATTATAGAGGATTTCGACCTCAATACATATATGAGGCATATTTGTAAAATTAGGGGCGGAAAGACACATGAGTAGTACTCTTGGGTTGTAGCTTTCATTTTTAGTTTAATAAAAGATTGCAAAAGCACGTTTTATCCATATCAGATATTCTTGTGATGTTGCTTGCAGAGTTTGTCCATTTTCTTAGTTTCAATATCACTCCATCTATCTTTTCTTCTCGATTTGTAGCTATTTTGTAATAGAATTAATCCTCTGTTAGATGCTCTGTTGCAGACTGGTTATAGGTTGTTTCTTGCATAGATCAAGGTTCAGAATTCATCCTTTGCTAGATGCTTTGTCCCAACCATCTCTTTCCACTGATTTATGCTTGGAATTCACTCATCGCTAAGTGTTCCTTGTGTATTGATATGTTTTCTCTTTATTCTGTTGCCATACTTTTATAAATCCTTCTCTTTGTAATCAACTTCTATCTCGCCTCTGCTCCATGGATTTCCATTTCTGAAACACTCTTATTATTTGCTTGATGATTTGACTCCATGGCCAATGGACTACCTCCCAGTCCAACCCATCAACCCTAAAAACCTTAAATTTTTTTGTTACCCATAGATCTAACCGTTGTTAAGCTTATTGGATATCCTATCATGACATATATTTGAGAGATCCCTCTTGAGTTGGAAGGGGCAACTTGTAATCAAAAGTGGTTCGTGGTTATCTCAGAATTTACTTGCACGCAACCCAAATCAAGTTCTGAGTGATAACTTATTTTTTCATTTAAAATGTGCTAAGGCTTGGCTCTATTACAGCCTAAAACCAACTCTTGCAACAACATTTTCTGGCGCCGCTGCCGGGGAATGGAGGAACGAAGCTATCTTCCCTGGGATACGACAAAATTTTAGATATATTCCTTGATGGTGAACAAGGGATAAACATTCAATTGGTTGTGATCATTCACCTGACGACTCCTTGGTTCGAAGACTCTACATGATTCACTGGTGACTCCACTAGTCTCAAAATGTTGGTTTTGTTCGTTGCTCAGATTGTTGCAAGGTTTTCTCCTCTGGATTTTACAAATGTTTATGGTTTTCCAAACACTGTTCCAGACATTAAAGTTTGGGAAGATGTCCTTCCTAAATTTGGAGAATATGCGGACGA
>SNQJ01S0193355.1:0-17765 GCA_010110895.2 Picea sitchensis | reverse complement strand
CACACATGCTTTTCATGGTTTTTATAGTGTTTTGATAGAATTGGACCCTTTCAACAAAGGACTCAAGGTCCAAGACAATTTATTCTTTTCTAATGAGATCTATAACAAACATGACTCCCATGACCAAGCATGATTATGATATGATAGAGATATGAATCTAAATTGTAATGATCACTCATTATATGGATACTCATAAAGAATCCTCCCTTACATGGGTGTCCACAAAAATTTTGTATTCTAATATTGTGTCTAAAGCTTTACATTGTCATTTTTAACACTTTGAAACTCTTCCAAAATACAAACAAGTATGGCTTGGTGTTTATGATTTTTGTTTTTTATTTATAATATTCCAAAAATATACAAAAACAAGTTATATTTAAAATTACAAAGCATGATTCAATTATTATTTTTTATTGAAATTGCAAATTGTCTATTTGGTGGTTTGTTAACTTTTAACATTGTAAAAAATTGAAAGAACGATATTTTATTTAAAATAATTTCTATTTTGAAATGTATATTTAATTTTCTTTTATCAATTAAAATACAAATATTTTTGCAACTTTATCATGGAAAAGTTAAACAAATGAAAAATAACCATAGTTGTACTCACTACATCTCTAGCATCTCTGAAACTTTCTAGAGTTTGGGAACAATTTTGGAAACTTGGGAGTTTTTTGGGAGCTTCAACATCAAGGAAATCTATTTTTTGGTGTCTCCTCTCGACTAAACTAGTTGTTAAGATACTGAACTCTAGTGACCTAGTAAATGAAACTCACACCTTAACTCATTGAGCTAGTGGGAATTGACTATAAATTTTTATATTAATAAGTACCAATTTTGAATATTATTAAATTAAAATGTAAATATTTGTATACCATTATTACAAACACAATTTAGTACAAATATTTTTATTAAATTTGTTCAAAATATCACTATAAAACAAAGACTAAACTATAAATAAATATTCTTTCAAAAATTATTAATTTAAATAACTTAATAATACTCACTTTAAAGTTGTGGATATGAATTTTTTTTAATGCATGTCTATTTTCCTTCACTAAATATGAAAGTCAAATAAATCAATTTAAATGTCTTGCCTAAATTATTGGTGGATCATGGAAGACACCATTTTGCAGAATAAAGATAGTATTAAAAAAATGTCAAAACAAAATTTAAGGAGAAAATGTGGTGTGATAAAGAGTTAGAGGAAAAAAGAAAATTAAGGTATTATAAGGATGAAATCAACCCTAATCTAGAATATCAAAATTATCTATCTATTTTGCAAAGTGTAAAAAAAAATAAACATTGCTAAGATAAAAACAAATTCTTGCAAGCTCCATAGTGAAACTGGGCTTTGGTCAATTCCTAAAAAACAAGAATGTGTCACCTTTGTGACACTAAAAAGGTTGAAGATGAAAAACACTTTCTCTTAGATTGTGCATATATCCATATTAGATCTCTTTTTCAAAATATTTGTTCCACTACCAACCTTCTTAACCTCTTAACTCAACAAAAGTATGGTGATCTTGGAAAACTTCTCATAATGTTTTTCAAACACAGAAACGAAATTCTAAAAAATCTCAAATAGTCACTTACCCTATATATATTTTTTAATATACAATATTATCAGTCCCAATATTAAATTTACTACTACTCATTCCAAACAATAATATTCAAATTACTACTTTATATTCCCACTTTCCTAAAACTCATGCAACATAGAAAATAACCCTCTAAATTTGATCACTGTTCTGAAGTGCTTAGGGGGCTAGACTAACTACGAGACGCAGCTGGACTGATGTTGATAATCCTGAAACGAATAAATAAAGGATTCCAGACCTGCCTCCATGACCGTCTCCACGGCCAATCATCCGGAATCTCCATATGTTGGGGAGTTAGTTCACGGTGTTCTGAAAGTCCTAGGTGACACATATCATTTCTCGCGTATAAAGGATTGGGAAAAATGGTGCAGGATTTCTCGCGTATAAACGATGCTTTTGATACTGGATTTCTGGGCTGACTGGTGTTAATAAGAAGGCTGGCTGGTGGGCGGAAGAAGGTTAAGCTTGTAGGTTGGCTAATTGTAAAGTGCTAACAGGTTCCGAACCAGATTTGTTAGGGACGAAGTCTCATTTGTTGGTGGGAATCTCCACTTGTGCTAGAATTGATACTCTATTTTCATTTAGTGAGATTGCTACACAACCAACCCCACCAGATATGTGGAATATTTTGGGGAATTGAGAAGGCCTGGAGTGGTCCAATAACACTTGTTGTTTGATGCATAACTTTTCCATGTCCACTTTCCAGCACCAAATTTATGTCTCTAATCATAATCAATGTTGCATTGTTGGACATTAGTTTATTCCTATTGTCTTACCAAATGATCGTTTCAATGTATAGAAGATTAACATTGGGCAATAGAAAATATTTTCCATTCAGGGAACGAAATCTAAGGCCAAATTCACCTCATTTTCTCTCGAGGATTAGTTGATATTCATTGTTGGCTACAATCACAAAGGAATTTGTGGAGATTGTGCCATTGATCTCATGGCTTGGCAATGCCAATGCCTACAAGGATAGAGCCCACTATGGAGACATAGACTAAAAATATTGACCTATTTCCACGAGAATTAGCCATTGATGATTTTTAGGATGCCATACATGCTTTATATAGCCATTATTTACGTGAAGAATGAATCTCATCATTTGTGTTATGCATTCAAATTGTAGTTTTATCCTTTGTGTGAATTCTTATGAGCAACCCAAATTCACACATCTCAATAAACAATTTGTACAGAACCGCATGGCATAACTAGCATATCCAAACTGTGTAGGTTCCTAATATAGTTGAGTCTGTGTCTCTCATGGCTTCCTACAAGAATGGATGACCTCCATTAATGCAATGTTGATCTCATGAAATAATAGACAAACAACATACTTCCAAGGACAACCAAAATCATAGCAAAACAAATGAATCTTAGCATAATGATACAGAAAAACTTTAGCAACAATCACAACAAATAGTCTACTCTCACCTACACTAATCCTAGATATATAAAGAGGATTAGAAATGTAGAAATTCCATGATCACGGACCCCTTTTGTGAGAGATTCGTGCATGTACCTACTATTGCTTCTACACACAAAAAATTGTGTTGAGTATTATCTATTCAATCAATAATTGCACACATATAAATACATAAATCTTTTTCTCAAGATAGACACACTATGTTGGTCATACTAACAACTATTTGAGAGAATATCTCAACCACACACCAAAATAAGATTTAACTAGTTGGAGAGAATATCTCATATCCAACTAGATCTAACAACCTCCCAAAACTTACAAACATTATTTTCTATAACAACCTCCTAAAATTTACAAACATGATTTTCAAGTAGAGACAAACTCTACCTTGCAATGACCAATAATAATAACAATCATGATGTTTAATATGTTCACACCTAAAACAAACTTGTAGGAGTTAATAATTCCAACAAGTTATAGTTGTCCCAATCATTTAGTTCTCACCAAAGTATTGGTCACATCCAACATCCATTGAACAGTTTCTTCCTATCAACATTCCACATATTATATTTTTCATGAAGAATAACATCACATTGCTCAAATTCATAAGCTTGGCCTCGTTCCCACTTTCCTTCCAAATGGAGTGAATCATCACATACACCTTCTCATCTCACCCCAGTAAGGACTTCAATTTTTTGAGATTTAGCATATATAATATGCATATTTGTCTTGTTTGTCTCCAATAATATTAGTGCGTGGTGAATTCCATGTTGTTAAAGTTGTAGGTCATGTATTTCCCTATGACCATTTTCGGTAGGCTAGCAAAGAAGTTGTCACTCATGTATTTCCCTATGGCCTTTGCAGGTTGGTTGGCAAAGAGTAGATCATGATTTTTGAGAAATTTCTTGGCCATGTCGAGAGAAAAAACTATTAGTTTAGGGATGGAACTCAAACAAAAAAACATAATGGGATAATATTTATTCCCAAGGTCTTTTAAAATGTGATAAAGTAACTCTCCTAACATATGAATATTCTTGATGATGAACGATGGATATGGTCTTGGAGGAAGCTCTAGACTACTTGATCTACTCATTTTCAAGCATTATTTGTATAAGAGGATAGTCCTCCAGATGAATATCATTAGTCTAGTTGCCTCTTATAATTAACTTCCTCGGGAATTTCCCTTCCAAATTCATTTTCTCTTTGCAATAAAATTAGTTAAAGAAAGTTCATCAGTAACAACACTTCAATATTATAATAACATTTATGCATATTATAAATAGATTATGACATTAATATTATAATAATGTTTATATATGCTAGAAATAGATCACCAATGTGATTGGGTAGTTTGGAGGAATGATTGTTATTCTCCTCACCCAAGTTCAATTCTTACAAGTGACATCTTTTATTTGTCACAAAAAAAACTTGATTCCATAACTATATAGGTTGAGCTTATAATGAGTATATTTTTGTAATAACTTCCAATAAACTTTATACCAATTTATGAAAAAAAACTATAAAAAAAAAACTATAAAAAACAATACAATAAATAAAAAGTTATAATCTTAAATTACTATTTAATATACAATGTCTTTACATTTCCCTATTTAATATACAACATCTTAAAATTATTCTAATAAATAATAAAATAAAATTGATTTAATAAATTTTGTTTTGGATTTTAAAAGTATGATATAAACATATTACTTATATAAAGAATAATACAATGAAAAGTTATAATCTTAAAGTACTTCACTATTTAATTACATTGTGTCTTTACATTTCACTATTTAATATACAACATCTTAAAATTATTCTAAAAGTAGTAAGATTGGATTGATTTTATAAGTTTTGTTTTGGATTTTAAAATTATGGTATAGAAATTTTACTTGTATAAAGAACAAGACAAGAGTCAATTGGGTGTAGCTTGGATGGTTGTGAGTAATGATTGTTATCTTCCTCACTCGGGTTCAATTCCCATAATGATATGAATAAAGTTCATAATGAGTAAGTTGTAATGGCTTCGAGCCTATATGTACTAGAAAGTTGTCTTTGATTCAAAGCAATGTGGCCACTTGCACACATCTTGAATATATAGCCATGTGTCAATATAACCTTAGACGCGGCTAACTTATGAGGTGGTTTCAATTGATTTGGCATCACTGTGTAGGTATTGGATCAGTCTGTCGATTAGTTATAGTCATCATTTGTCAACAAGCTCTGTAATTTATAACTACACATTCGGTTATTGGAAACAAAGTTATATTCAGTTACTCCATTTAATAGGGAAGCAATGGGAAAAATGAACCTGGATTGTTTTATAGTGAATGTCATAGAGCTATGGATGATTTGTAGTAATGATTACCCTTTTGGAAGTTTTAGTTAGAGAGGTTCCTAAGGATTTCACTCATTTCTCTTTTTCTTTTGGAAGTTTCAGCTGGATAGGCTCATAAGTATTTCTTTGGAACTAAAACAATTGGTGATCCACATGGCGATGTTCTTGGCATAATTACCCCTTTGTCAAGCAACTCTTGGATTTGTTTTTAAATTTCAACATTCTACATGATTGACATCATGTACATACCAATGATTGGAAGAGGACAATCTTGTTGCAATTGTATTTCATATTGGATAGCCCTTTTTAGAGGCAATCCTTTTGGTTCCTGAAACATCTCATCATATTGGTTAACAACCTCATATAAATCAGATTTCAACTTTGAATCAAAACCTTGGAAAGATTCTTTTTGAACATTGTCTTTTGGTTTGATCATCAAGAGGACAAAATTCTTACTAGCATCGACTAATCTCTTCATTTGTCTAGCATTTACAAGTGACAAATTCAACTTCTTTGTATGTTCTCTAACAATGTACTCAACTCCATTTTTAAACAAATGATACTTGTTCTCATGACGATGAAAGATTGCTCTCCAATCATATAAGTATGGGCTTCCCAACACAATACCACAGATATCCAAAGGAATAACATCAAGCTCTACCTCATCTATAAAATTTACAGTGATGGCACCAAAGGAATAACATCAGCTCTACCTCATCTATAAAATTCCCATGTGCTATAAAATTTACAGTGATGGCAAATCTAAGTTTACACCTTCTTGTCACATGCAATTTGGCATTGTCACATATCCATCCTAGAGGGTATGGTTTAGGATGTGGAGTAGTTTCCAATTTTAGTTTCTTGACAGTGTCTTCATATATGAGGTTTGCTTGAGATCCAGTATCAAAAAGAGTATCTATCTCGGTATGCTTTGAAATCACCCTTATGTGAAAAATCTCTACTCTTTCTTTTTCCTTTTGAGTTTCATTGAGGCTATTACTACTTGAAGAACTAGTACTTGCAATAGATTCCTTACCTTGAAAACCCATAGCTGTAATCTTTGTTTCATCACCCAAATCAGAACCTAAATCATGTTGTACGATTGCAATAGTCTATGGTTTCCCCTTATTGTTGAACTTTTTGGGTCTCTTTTCAGGATGAAGTTTCCAACAATGGTCTTCATCATGGCCATATTTTGAACAATGTTACATATGAGTTTCTCTCCCTCTTTCTTGACTGAAACATCATTTCTTCCATTTCCCTTGAACTTCTTCTTTCCTTTGTCTCCATGAACAAAAGGTTTCTTTCCACCCTCTTGAGGTTCATTCCTCCCTCATGCTTCCAAATGATTTTCTTGTACAAAAACTTCATCTAGACTTGTAGGGTTAAATATAAGTATTATGTGCCTCAAGTAGATATGAAATCCTCCAATATATTTGAGTAAAGTTTCTTGAGAAGACAAATCTATACCCAAAATCAAATCCCTTCTTCTAAATTCTTGAGTGTAGCTTTGAACACTTTTCCCTTTAGCTTGTCTAAATTTTTTCCAATCCATAATATCTTTATGCATGTATGCTAATGGATAAAATTGTCTTTTAAGTGAAACAATAAAATCATTCCAAGAGGATAAAACTTTACCATGTTTCTTCATGTCCTCTTGAGTTTTGGCTTCCCACCAAATGAGTGTTGCATTGTCCAATATCAAAGAATCAAGTTGAATCTTAGTTTTATCATCTTTGATCCTTTGTATCCTACAATACACTTCAATCTGATGAATCCAATTATCCAATTTCTCACCATTTAGCTCTCCATTGTACATAGGCAATTCGAACTTAATATCAAAATTAAGAAAAAGGAGTTTGTAGAGGAGTTTTACCATGTTCTTTTGAATAATTTGTAGGTGGTTGTGAAATGGTAGAAATGGTGGAAGATGGAGGTGAAGGAGGTGGAGAATCACCATTCCCTCCATTTCCCTTTGGTGTTTTATCACCGCTATCTCTATTTCCCTTTGGAGGGTTTGAGATTTCACCTTGAAATCTTTCATTTCTTTCTTCAAATAAAACTTTCACCATCTCAGTCATATCATAGAAATATTTTCTTAAACTTTCCTCCTCTGAAGGAAGAGTTTCATGACTCTCCTCATGAGCCATACTTGGTGAATATCTCCTCAAATCTTGAGGTGATTGGGTAGTTCTCCTTCTTGACAGTTGAGAACTTGGCTCTACAAGTTGACCTCATCCTCTTGTGATATTCAACCTTGTAAGCATCAGAAAACAAACACTTGAAAACAATCAAGCCTTCAAAAACCTATGCTCTCAAACCAACTTGATCTGAAAATGAGAAGACTTGTATTCTTTAAAATATTTGTAAGTGTTAATTATGTGTGCTTGGGAAAAAGGATCAATTTGCAAACACATAAAATAGATATTTTTCACACTTAAGATTCACATAATAAACATCAATAATAGCCATCAAAGTAAACACATAACAAAACAAATGATAAAGGAGTTCACTCCTCTCTTGGGATACATCTCCTGGTACTGCCTCCAATGGGTGTTTTTAATTATTTACTCAAAGTGCTAAAAATTGTGCTTTATAATGCTCAAAATGCCAAATATATGGTTCCAATGGCTCCAAAACATCCAAAAACCTCTAGATGTGCCTTTTCTGCTCCTGATTTGGCCAAAAAATGAAGAAGATATCCTCTTGGAAAATTTCCCCTTCAAGCTTGTTGTCTCTGGTTCTCCAATTCGCACCTGTGTGTGACTAACCTAGCTCCCGCAACATTACTCGGACAAAAGCCCAACACATCGCACTGTTTCGAGAAATGGGTCGAATTGTCGATCAATTAGAGGCATAGCTCCTTTTTCAGCGGAGGTGTTGGTCGCATGGGGGTGCATATGCCCACGTCCCAGTGCCTATCTTGTGCCCCCATCACATAATGGATCAAGTTTTCTCCAACAGTCATGTGGAGTGGCCATATGGAATAAATCCCGCACCTTTCAGGCTTAACTTCGTGGGTAACATCCACACGCCAATGGTTATATGCGGAGGTTGTATGGTGTATGAACTAGGGGTTGGGGCTAAGCCCCGACCCTTTCCTTCTGCCAAACAAACACAAACTGCAATTCAAATAATTATGAAAACTTTGAAGGTTAATAATTATTGCATAGGTAAGTTGGTGGCCTGACCTATGAAAATACTATGCCACTGCCCAGGGAGGTCGAGGGTTCGACCCCCGCGGACTACCACAACCTTTTATATACCAGAGGAGTGCCAAGTGGCATCCCATGACTGGGCCACATGGCACCATATTACTTGCCACACAAGCACCACGTGTCAAGAAACTAATGATCCATGTACATACTAAATCACCTACCCAGTCAGCCTTCCAACTCAACACCTCTACACAATGGCCAATCCACGTCACCTACCACATGTGGGACCATTCCATTCCACGTCAAACCTGTATAGACTATACAGACTATACAGTGAGCAAAATTTTGTCTATTTGGAAAAATTGACAGAACATGATATCTCACTCATACGATGTTTTTTTGAACCTGTTCAAGTTGCATTGGGATCGTGAGGATGAGGCCTATGCATGTGTCTGTTTTGAATAAATTCTGAGAACTTTGATTTTATGAGAAAATTTTGATCCCCTGGATCACTATGGTAGTTAGATATAATAAATGTAAGAGGACTTACTAGAAGGTTCTACTTCTAGGAGGTTCCTCCAGTAGAATGATATTAGGTCATTGGTAGCACTATATAAAGGGGTTCAAGCAATGTAATGAGATAATAAGAGAAGTATTGTATTGTGAGTAGTATCTCAATAAGAAGATGCCCCCTTGAAGAGACAAGTGAAAAATAGAGGATCCCTTCCATAATAGGATCAATTGTATGGTGTTTCCCTAACTCAAGGGTTTTCTAATAATAAAAGTGTGGTTCTTCTATATTTTTATTTGAATCTTTGTGGTGTTTTTGTATGCAAGTATTTGGTTCTTAACACAATTTAATTGAATGTTACTGCAAGTATAATATGCACACCAACTCTTAGTAAAAATAATGGCACCGACATCTCACCTCAAATATTGAAAATTTGACTACCCTTCGGTGCACATGGTAACACAAGAACAAATACATATTAATTATACTAGCACTAGGGTGCATGCTATATTAAATGCACCAAGGTGTAGGATAACTTAAATGCATCAAGTCTCTCTATAACTTATATACATTGGGGTGTACATAAACTAAAAATAATCGTACATAAACTAAAATAATCGATGCTTCATACACAAAAATTGTGGAACTGATGCATAGAAACTATAAGAGTATCATTGCTCTGCACACAACAAAAAAGGAGAAACCAATGCATAATACTTATGTGCACACTAGTGCATTTGTCTTATATGAACGCATGGGGGTAGGTTGGTAAAGAGCACATTGATGCATTTTGGCAATAAAAGCACAAAAAAAAAACCTCTGCTACAACCTCTGTCTGCCCAAATTTTTTCAGTTATATGGAACATCCATTAAAACATCTGCTTCAAATAGTGGAGGTTGTAGCGGAGGTTTTTTTGAAAAATTTTCCAAATATTGTAACACTAAACACCTTCACAAAAAATTATGCTACAAGGTGTTTTCCTTGTAGTAGGAAAATCTATCATGGTTATAGAATTGGTATCTAATATTTTATTATTATTTGGGAACATTCATTGGTCTCTCGACCAGTTAGTATGTTGTTTATGACATCTCTATTATTGCAATAGACAGATGGGGAAGAAACACATAATTTATACTTAAATGTAAATCTCTCAACAATTCACTAATCTTGTATGGGTTTTGTCAATATCGTTATAAAGATAATGCATGGTTTGTTTTTATTTTTTACACAAAATTATGTTAATGGTTTTGTTTGGAATAAAAAAAATCCATTAAGATCACTGATAACTTGTATGTTCTTGATTAATTTTATGTATGAGCCTATGAAAAATAGACCTTGTCAACATCACAAAACCTAAAATTGGAATTATAACAATGAGAGTTGTGATTATGTTCATTCAATTTTCTACTTCATCAATTCCTTACTCTAATCATTCCCCTTTCCCCAATTTTATGTATATTTATCTATAAAACTCATTCTTGTTTCTAGAAACAATGATATCAGTGTGACAATATTTTAAGTGTCAAATATTTGAGAATGCTCCTTAGATCTCTTTCCATATGCCTCATCACAAGCCCAAGAACAATGAGATGTATCATTTACAACTTTAATGCTTAGAACAGTT
Organism: Picea sitchensis; assembly: GCA_010110895.2. NCBI lineage: Eukaryota > Viridiplantae > Streptophyta > Pinopsida > Pinales > Pinaceae > Picea > Picea sitchensis. The sequence goes on along the minus strand of SNQJ01S0193355.1, from coordinate 7,106 downwards.
TTTTTTATGCACGGGTGGGATTCTTCAGTAAGATATGGAGAAGGTAACATAATTCATGTTATCTTTAGATGTATGCAATAGGGATTATATTATAACATCCACTCTATCATACAATTTTTGCATTGTTTGAGAAAGAGAGTGAGAAATCAATGTTCTCAATAAGAACCACATACTTGGTGGTATTGATGAGAAATTTCCTTTAGCTTTGTGTTTTTAACGACCTTAGGAATCTCCAAATTATAGACATCTTAGCCTACATAATAAGCAATGGGTGCAATCATTCTAGATTTTTTTTTCCTGTAACCTTATAAAGAAAGCATGCTCTTCATGGTTTTTATAGTGTTTTGATAGAATTGGATCCTTTCAACAAAGGCCTCAAGGTCCAAGACAATTTATTCTTTTCTAATGATATCTATAACAAACATGACTCTGATGACCAAGCATGATTACAATATGCTAGAGATATGAATCTAAATTGTAATGATCACTCATTATATGGATACTTAGAACAAACCCTCCCTTACATGGGTGTCCACAAAAATTTTATATTCTAACATTGTGTCTAAAGCTTTACATTGTCATTTTTAACGCTTTGAAACTCTTCCAAGGTACAAACAAGTATGGCTTGGTGTTTATGATTTTTATTTTTTATTTATAATATACATATAATATATAAAAAAATATATATTTAAAATTACAAAGTATGATTCAATTATTATTTTTTATTGAAATTGCAAATTGTCTATTTGGTAGTTTGTTAACTTTTAACATTGTAAAAAATTGAAAGAAAAATATTTTATTTAAAATAATTTCTATTTTGAAATGTATATTTTATTTTCTTTTATCAAATAAATTACAACTATTTTTGCAACTTTTATCATGGAAGAGTTAAAGAAATGAAAAATAACCATAGTTGATCTCACGACATCTCTAGCATCTCTGAAATTTTGGGGAGCTTGGGAACAATTTTAGAAACTTGGGAGCTCTGACATCAAATAAATCTACTTTTGGGTGTCTCCTCCCGACTAAACTCATGGTAAAGGTAATGAACTCTCGTAGCCTAGTAAATGAAACTCACACCTTAACTAATTGAGCTAGACTACAATTTTTTATATTAATAAGTATCAATTTTGGATATTATTAAATGAAAATGTAAATATTTGTATTCTATCATTACAAACACAATTTAGTACAAACATTTTTATGATATTTATTCAAAATATCACTATAAAACAAAGACTAAACTATAAATAAATATTACTTGATGCAGGAGCATCGCCAGCACATCAAGCGAGCCAGTGCGGAAGCGAAAGACAGCTGGACAAGCCAGCACCAAATTTTGAAAACACTTTGGGATTGTTGCGCAAGTCTTTAATGATTCCATTTATGAAGGCGCATTTGTATCTTGTAAATGGACCTTGAGCAGATAGCTCTCGTCCTTAGTAGATAGATGGCATTTAAAATAGTTAATGTTGGTAGATAGGATTTTAATTCATAGATTAGATAGTTTTAGAAGCAGGAGGGAAAACGGATATAGACACCCTCATTGTATATTGTAACATTATTCAGAAGTGGGAAGAAGAGAGCGAGTAGAGAATTGTATGAAGAACACCCATGTACAGAAATTTGAATTAATAGAAGAACTTTGATTCAAATCCATGGTTTTGTGTTGTTCTCTATGTATTTGATGTGGATATGCTCATGAATGTTTGCTTCTTGTCATACATTTGTTTTTATATGCTGTGTATGTGATTTCATGGTGGAATTGAAGCCTGAAAGGAAGAGTGAATGAGTTTCAATTGTTTCTCTATTTGAGCCAGAGAATTCCTGCAAGGAGTGCAGTCCAATCGTCCGCAAGGAGTGCGTTGACAGAAGGGTTCAATTAGATATAGATTTTGTTCTCATTTCCTCGAAGGTGCAGTTGGGCACAAAGGAGTCATGCAAGGAGTGTGCAGGCCAGGTGAAGATCAGGGTTGTGAACCTGAGCGAGAGCTGAGAGACTGCTGCTGCAGGTGTGCGCAGAGTCGAGTGACTTCATCACTTAGACGTGTTGAAGGGTTGCCGCAAGGAGTGTGCGCAAGGAGTCTTTTTGAAGGCTCAGAGTCATAACAAAGCTCAGGAAGGATAGAGTCTCCAAATTCATCAAAGGATTGCACAAGGAAGCTGTGTTTGAAGTGTTCGAGCAAACGCTGCAATTTTGCGCACAGGTGAACAAGTCTTCATGGAGGAAGTACTTGATCCATTTTGCAGGAATCATCCAAGGGAGGAACGGACGGTCAGAATTCCCCAAGGAGATTTCGTGAATCACCGTGAGCCGTTGGATCTCACGGAGGTGCAGGGAGGTTACATCTTAAGTGTAGAAGAGGTTTGAAGCTCAGGAGGGGCAGAGCTGTCAATCCGAGTCACAAGGACCGTCAGATCCACACGTGATATTGTGTATCAGGGATTCGCGATTCGAAGCTCCAAATTGTTGTAACGAGAATTGCGATATCGTGATTCACGATATATCGACAAGCCCAGAACCGTCCATCAGTGGGGACGCATGTCAGGAGATTCCAGGAAGTCGGGGTTCAGAGCATCAGAGATTTCGGAGGTAGGAAACTCTTGCAGCTTGGAATCACGATCCACGATATCCCGATGGGATAGTTGTGTGGGGCCACGACAGGAGTTAGTGGAGGACAGGTGGCATACCATATCGGGGATCGGAAGAAGGAAAGTCCCGAATCCATTGACATCAAGATTCGCGATCCCGTGAAGTCCGATATCTCGATAGAAGTGATGGGAGGTGGAAAAGTCAACTCGCGAGTGTGCGTCGGAGTTTCGTCACGTCGGGTATCGGGAGTCGGTAAAATCAAAGTGTTTGATATCGCGAGTGGCGAAATCATGATAAGGAAATTTCCAACGGGAGAAGTCAGCGTTGACTGAGGCATCGGATCTCGGGGATTCGAGAGCCCGGTGATCGACCTTGGACATCACGAAGTCGCGAGTCCCAATTTCCCGATAAGTAAAGCAAGGGGAATCATGAGAAGAGATCTATGGGTGCAGATTTTCCCAACATGGAAATAGAAGAGCTATTCAAGAGTTCTTCGGGCCGTGAGAAGAAGAAGATCCTATGTGAGCGGGCGTGCCTACGGGTGTGGTTGCGTCAGAGAGTGGTATCAGAGCTAGAAAATTTCTTTGCTTTCTGTAGAAGAGAAGAAAAGTCGCCATGCCGCCAAGGAGAGAAAGGAAATCACTTGATCCAGAGGATAGGGAGGTGCGGAGAAGAGGCAGACAGGTAACAAATCTAGAAATGGAGAGACAGATGCGTGATCTCCGGGCGAGACTCGAGGACATGGAGACAGCACAAAGATGCACAGCTAGTGCAGGGGATCTCAGTGATTCCGAGAGTGAAGTTGAGCCTGAACGAGAGGAATAAGTTGCAGCTGAGGATGCATCAAACGAGCATTTGATCAGAGCTATTGCAAGGATGGGTGAAAAGGCAAAGATGGACATTCCAGTTTATGAGGGAAATCTGGATGCAGAAGAGCTTCTAGATTGGATTAGAGCTCTGGACAACTACTTCGACTATGACGATGTCGAGGAGGATAAGAAAGTCAAGCATGTTGTTACGCGCTTGAAGGGGCATGCAACATTGTGGTGGGATGAGCTACAAGCTGACAGACGCTACAAAGGCAAGAAGAAAATTAAGAGCTGGGATCGAATGATTGCAAAGATGAAGGCGAAATTCATCCCGAGAGACTATCAAATTACTCTGTTCAGGAGAATGCAGAACCTGAGACAGAAATTGATGACAGTGAAAGAATACACTGAGGAATCCTATCGACTGAACATCAGGGTAGGTCATCAGGAGAGCGATGATGAGAAGTTTGCTAGATATCTTAATGGTCTGAGATATGACATTCAGGATGAATTGAGCATGGTAACCATCCGAACGGTGGAGGATGCTTATCAGATGGCTCTGAAAGCTGAAGAAAAGCTGAGCCACAAACAAAGTCAGAGGGGTCGAGGTAGGAGTCAGCCCAGAGGCAAATCGGTTTCCCAGGACAAATACCAGAAGCCCAAAGAGGAATGGAAGAAACCTCAAGGGAAAGTTGAGAGGGGTTGAACCTCACAGAGAGGGCCACATGTTGAACAAAGAAGGTAGCATACAGAGCAGAGCGGAGGATACACTGATAATAATATATTTCCTTGTACTAGAGGTAGAGGAAGAAGCAGAGGTGGAGTAATCACATGTTTCACATGTGGGAAGAATGGGCACAAGTCTTACGAGTGTCCAGAGAAAAATAAGGACATGGGAGAAGCTCACATCACCAAAGCGCAGAGGCGGGATGTTGAGGCAGAAGACGCAGAAGGTGGAAGATCATTGATGATGCGTAAAGTACTTTTGACACCTGAGAAGGAGGTGGAAAGTTTAGTCCAAAGGACCAGAATCTTTAGGAATGCTTGCAAGACCAATGACATATTATGCAAGGTCATCGTAGACAGTGATAGCGTGGATAATCTCATATCTACAGAGATGGTAGAGAAGCTAGAGCTAGAGACGACTGATCATCCAAGCCCATATAGAGTTTCATGGCTACAGAAAGGACACCAGGTAACTGTTACTAAACAATGCTTGGTTGAATTCAAGATAGGAGGATATAATGATAAGATTTTATGTGATGTCATTCCTATGGATGTTTGTCATCTATTGTTGGGTAGACCATGGAAATATGACAGAAATGTGATTCATGATGGGAGAATGAACACATATACCCTGGAGAAGAATGGGAGAACCCATATGTTGCTTCCGATAAAGGATAGGGAGGTGAAGCCGGAAGTAAGCAACATAGTACTTCTCATGAGTGGGAAGGAGCTTCTTACAGAGGTGAAGAAGAAAGAAGATCCACAATTCTTTGTAGTCAGGAAACCAAGGATTGTTCTGACTAGCACAAGAGTGGATGATCTACCAGAGAAGATTCAGGAACTGTTGGAAGAGTTCGCTGACATTGTGGTGGATGAATTACCTCGTTTGTTGCCACCGATGAGGAGTGTGAGTCACCATATAGACCTCATACCAGGGGCCAGTTTTCCGAATAAAGCCGCATACAGATTGATGCCACAAGAAAATGAAGAGGTCAAGAAGCAGGTCCAGGAGCTGCTGGACAAAGGATTGGTCAGGGAAAGTTTGAGCCCGTGTGTCGTTCCAACGGTACTCAGTCCAAAAAAGGATGGAGGTTGGAGAATGTGTACTGACTCGAGGGCAATCAATAAGATAACCATCATGTATAGGTTTTCATTGCCAAGAATGGATGATTTAATGGACTACTTGAGCGGAGCCCAATATTTTTCAAAGATTGATCTAAAGAGCGGATATCACCAGATTCGCATGAGAGAGGGTGATGAATGGAAAACCGCGTTCAAGACAAACGAAGGTTTGTATGAATGGCTAGTCATGTCGTTTGGCTTGAAAAATGCACCGAGTACCTTCATGAGGTTAATGAATGAAGTCATGAGGGAATTCATCGGGAAATTTGTCATCGTGTATTTGGATGACATACTGATTTACAGTAAGTCAGTGGCAGAACACTTGAAGCATTTAGCTACAGTGATGAAGAAGCTACAGCAGGAGAAGTTGTTGATAAATATGAAGAAGTCCTCATTTATGAAGACATAGCTCATTTACTTGGGTTTTGTTATTTTGGCTAATGAGTTTAGGATGGATCCGGATAAAGTGGAGGGAATCAAGAATTGGCCATCATCGAGAAATATTTTTGAGGTGAGGAGTTTTCATGGTTTATCTAGTTTCTACCAGAATTTCATCAGGAATTTCAGTGGAATTAGTGCAGCGATGATGGATACAGTGAAGAAGCGGAATAAGTCTTTTCACTGGACAGCAGAGGCTGAGATGAGCTTCAATCTATTGAAGCGAAAGATCATAGAACAACCAGTGTTGGTGTTTCCGGATTTCCATAAGACGTTTCAGGTGAAATGTGATGCAAGTGGGTTTGCCATAGGAGCGGTCTTGAGTCAAGAAGACAGGCCAATCGCATATTTTAGCGAGAAGATCGATGAGGCGAAACTGAAATACTCCACATATGATAAAGAATTTTATGCTATCATCCAAGCACTGAAAAAGTGGAGGCATTACTTGATTCTGAAAGAACTTTTATTGTACGGTGATAACCATGCATTGCAGTTTGTGACTCAACATGAGAAGTTGAATCAGAAACATGCCAAATGGGTAGAGTATATGCAGAATTTCACATTTGTGATTAAGCATATTTTGGGTACTGCTAACAAAGTGGCTGATGCTTTGAGCAATAAGTGTTTGTTGTTGCAGGAGTTCAGAGTCAAAACCTTAGGTTTTGATAATCTCAGGGACATGTACACAGTAGATGCAGATTTTGGAGAAGCGTATGAAGCAGCTGAGAACCCAGTTCTTAGAGATCGGAGCCCTTGGATAGAATACATGATCTAGGAAGGGTTGTTGTTCAGAGCCAATCAACTGTGTATTCCAAAATTCTCCATGAGGGAGAATCTGTTGAAGGAGAAACAAAGCGGAGGCTTAGCAGGACATTTCGATCATGACAAGACATTTGCAAAGTTGAATGAGACATATTTTTGGCTGGGAATGCGAGCAGATGTCAAGAGGTTTGTTGACAGATGTTGGATTTTCCAGCATTCGAAGGGAAGAAAGAAGAATGTAGGTTTTTATCAGTCATTGCCCATACCAGAGAGGCCATGGGAGGTGATTAGCATGGATTTCATATGTAACATCCCGCTCTGGCGCACTGACAAAACTTATTCGTTGAGGACACTTGCTCGCAAGTGATCTGTATTTTATGATGACGAGCCACTTAACCTCGATGATGATGCGTCATGATTGATGACAGGATGCTTTACTATTGCTATATACAGGTGCTATTGACTCAGTTTCATTGAGTGTGCAGGGTTTCGTACCTTGAGGATGCAGAGGCTTCGGTGGAACTCCCTTGGACTCCGGATTGAGTCAGGGAGTGGGCTATTTGAGTTGTTTTCATTAACGGTGATATTGTGTGGTTTTGATGATATGCTATTGATTTCATGATATGTTGTTGACATGATCTGCCATGATGGTTGAT
>SNQJ01S0193354.1:12181-27905 GCA_010110895.2 Picea sitchensis | reverse complement strand
AACCATGGTCAAGTGGGTTAATGTAAGGTCCAAGCAGTTGTCAGAAATAAAAGGAATCTGATGCATATATCTGAAAGTTATAATGATCAAATATGACACATACCATGATACCTGGACTAATTACCTCATGGAGCAAGAGTCTTTTCTGATACAGGTCCAAGCCGAAGGTGACAGATGCTGCTGCTGCTGACATGACAAATCTGGCGAAGAAGAAAAAAGATGGGCCCTCCGGGGCCATGCTCAGGTCAATCTTGCTCTTGGTACTCCATGTCTAGGACCTGTGGGCCTCGAGACATGATCTCCTAGTTATCCCTAGAAATCGGGGATAACATCTAGCTCCAACTCGGGGACATGTGCTCACCGTAGAGCGCATGAGAACCTCAGCATCTCTGGCATAACCTGCAGACCTGCTCATACTCGAAAATAACATTAGTAACAAGGTGGGGTGGTATTTCCACCCCGCAAATATAGTATATAAATATGACTGAAATAAAACAATCAATAATGCAAGTGAGGAAACAAACTATCATGAAATGCAAATGGTATAATACACGGAAATATGCCTACCTACCTATACTTACCTGTGGAGTCAGGTTACCCCACCCTGGTGGGGTTTGAGGAGGTGCCCGCTAACGGGCACTGTGCGCCTTCTTCCCTCCAGTGTAGATAGGCAATAGGAGTCATTAACTGACTTTCTTCCGACCTTAAAAGGGCCAAGCCAAAAACGATTGTTTCCTTTGATATTAGTAGGCTTCCCTTTATTGACATCCCACATCCAAACCATGTCTCCCTCCTTGTACTCTCTGACTCTGAAATTAGTTGTTCCTTGAATAACCCTGGAGTATTGTGTAGAGGGAGGTGGGTGGGACTCTGCTATAAAGATTTCCTGCTGTGAAGGACGGATTCGTACATCATCTTCCACCTTCTTTAGTATTTTCGCAGTCTCTGATTCCCGAGCTTTGAGCTCGTCCATGAGTTGTTGGTATTCTTCTTTCGTGGGCCATTTAATCTGATTCGAATTTTCCTCCTTTGCAAAAGGCGTATCTTCTAGAGAATATCTATGAGGAGTCAGCCCGGTTTTGTCACGTGCTTTGTCATCTTTGATGGAATCACTGGGCTTTTGCACATAAGTTGTAGTTACAGGTACATTCTGGATACGACCAATAGTTCATCTTTCAATGGTCCATCTGATCCTTGGAAAAAGTTGTCAAATCGCTCTTTGATAGATGGTAACTTGATGACTTCTCTCAAAGGGACGGTTACAAACATCTTGGATAATGCCCCTTCAAGGTCAAAATTCAGGTTAACCCTTTCAGTATTGGATGTTTTAGGAAAGATTACATCCATAGGTGGTTTTTTTGTTTGGTCAGTGGAAGGTTTGTCCAACTTCTTTCTTTTATACACCTGGAACTCTTGTTTCTTTAGCTTTTCTTTTGAATCCTGGTCTAGTTTGTTTATTACCGCCATCCTGGCTGACCCGACTGCTTCTTTCATGGCCTCTTGATGCTCCTCAGTGGTGATATTTATTTGAGGGCCTTCTATGAAGTAGTCTATATTGTTTACTTGTTGATGGCCACCACTACTGTAAGGACACTCATGTTCCCAATGTGCTTCACTGCATTGAAAACACCAAGGGTTTTCATCCACAATGATGGCGCTTGGAACTTCTATGTCTTTGAAAACATCTTCGTTCCACTCAACGAAATTACTTACTCTCTGTACTGGATAGCCATCTTCAACCGAATCTTCCGAGGTATCAGAGGCATCATCGAGATAATCTCCCCAATCTGTGTCTTCTCCTGTCAAGGGAAAAGTGGGACAATCTTGAAACAAGTATGGATCCACTGAAAAGGGTGTTTGTTCATCCTTCTCAGAATGACCAGTATGTAATAGTGTGGGAATCCCCTTAAAAGGTAAATGGTCATCTGAGTCTCGTCTTTTTAGAAAAGAAATTTTCAACATTTCACGAATCCTTTTAACCCTTTGCAGGATACATGACATACTAGTGCTTGGATCGGTTTCTTCAGAGCTATTGGTTTCACTCATATCTTGATCTTCTAACATCGGTGTGTTCAAGACAAACAAGGAATCTTCAAAGTTAGGTTTTTCATGAGTGGCCATGCCCGAATCCTCGGATGGTTCATGTTGTCTTGAGACATTTAGAACATTTCTTGTGTTTGAGAAAGCTGCGTTCCATTTCCTTTTGGGAGGCATGAGTTTTACTTCAAGAATTTCTGGGAACTTAAGCTCAGCTTTGGTGACATCCTCGTCACTAGATTCCCTGGGGTCATTATTGTGTGAGAGATTGACTTGATGGATGTAGTCTTCGAACTCAAGGTTCTTCTCAATCTGACAAGCAAAGTCTTGTGCTTCTTCTAGAGTCGAGGGTGACCGATCTTTGAGAGTAAACTGCAAAACTCCTTCCAATGAGTTCAAGTAGTGTTGGAGGACAGCTTCGTCTGAGAAACTAGGCCTGATCTTCTTGAGTAGAAGGTTGAACCTATCATTGAAATCCCTAATGCCCTCACTAGAGGCTTTGCAAATATTAGTGTATTGAGAGTAAAGGGAATCCATGCTTTCTTTTTCACACCAATCTTTTTTGAAGGCTTGTTCAATATCTTCAGGGGTTTTGATGCTTCCTTTCGGGAGTTTGTTAATCCATCTTCTGGCACTTCCGGTGAGTGAGCTCACAAAGAGCCTGAAAAAGACATTGGGGTGTTCTTGCCCGGATTGGTGAAACTGGAAAGCATCACAGAAGTCGGTCCAATGAGAGTTGCCATAGGATCCATCTTCCCCTGAGAACTTAGGTATCCAGGACTCGACCTTCTTGGGTAGATCATGTAACCCCCCTTGGGTGTTAGGTAAGCTTAGGTATCTACGATTCGACCTTTTTTGGTAGATCATGTAACCCCCTTGCGTGTTAGGTAAGCTCTTAAAGGACCAAAGAGTTCTTATGAGACCATTTGGGAGAATCCACGGGGATGACAGGATTTGTGGAGGACATAGTAGTAGATGAAAGTAATATACCGGACGTCCACTACGAGTCGCCATTAGCTATTTGTGGAGTTGTTAGATGATTTGCTTGAAATCATTAAAGAAAAGGAAAACACCCCTAGTGGAGTCCCCGTAAGCTTGTAAGATAAGGCTCGAGGCAAGGCTTACCAAAAGGTTTGTCGAGGGAGAATTGGACTCGTTCCTCGCTAGCCGGCGCTTAAAATAAAAGTCGCACGCTTTGTAGCTAGGTCAAATGGTTAGAGAATTGAGGCCAAATCAAGGTAATAACAAGAACCTTTCCCCACCCAATGTCACCTCAATGGGGAGGTTCTTTTTCTCATGAAGGTTAACCTGTGGGAGACGCCCCTACAACCCTGGGTCAAAGAGGCTAAGGTATAAAAGTCAGTTTAAAGTTTCCTCACTACCACCAAGATCAAAAGGTCCAGCTAATCAACCAATAAAAGAAGTATAGTCCCAAAGAGAACACCCCTGCCCTAGAACAAGACAACAATAAAGAATATATGCGGGCTATAATTAAGTGGGTTAGTACTTCATAGACTATCTAATATCACTAATAAGCAATGTAAAACAATAGATATCAATGAGGTCAATCAATTAGCCATGGAAAGCATCAATTCATCAATAACTATCAAGATGATAAAGCTAACAACGTATCCAACCAACACTTTTACTCAATAAATGCTTTAGATCATCATCATCCAATTGCTTATAGAAGACAAATGTTGCATCAATATGGAATAACCAACCGTGGATTTCAACCCTAATTAGGGTTATTTGTTAGTTAGGTTTTCAAATTAAGGTTTTGAGAGCTTGTTTTGGACACTATGACCTCAACGCTGTGTGCCTAAGATCAAGGCTCAACTAAGAGCATGGAGTCAATAAAGAAGAGGACACAAAATTGAAGGGGTAACAAGCTAAAGATGAGAGGGAAGGGTTCTAGAGTGTCGCAATGGCAGGCCCCAGAATCAAAATAAACCCTAGGGGAAAGAGGCTCACCCTGTTGCTTAAGCAAGGCCTCGCGGCTCTTCCCTCCCTTCTTCAGGGTCAAACTTGGCAAACTAAGTAGCATATAAAACAAGAGGATTTAATGAGGGAGAGTGTTGCAAGGGAAACGCTCTATCACTAAACCCTAAAGATGGACTAATTCTAGGTGTAGATAACCTAGCCTAGGACGCCACCCTCCTTTTAACCTTAAAATCAAAACTAGCTTAAGGAAAAGTTAGATGAGGTAGCAAAGTATAGGCTCTATCTTCCTCCTTCAATGGTTGAAAATTTCTCCCTAAGGTGACATGAGACAAGGACCTACCATTTGTGTTTGTCACCTAGGGTTTAAAAATAATTTTATAAGTAAATGCAAGAATTACTAACCCACAACCATTCAATCAACAAGCTTTGCGTGAAAAACACTTACATATTAGGAAGAAAAGCATGTGCAAACCCTAGTTGTAAACCTTCCTCAAGAGAAATGCTATAATATGCCAAGAAAAGCCTCACATCAACAAGTGCGCCTCAATTTAAAAGACCAAATACCCACTGGTGTATGCTAAAATCAATCACAAGTGTGAGTGATTGTCTTCAAACATATAAAGCCTTCAATATATAACTGCTTCATGACCTACTATTCAGACCATTAAAAAATAACCACAAGGCTACAAAACCGAATCATAATCGCTTACATTAAAAGCACCAAAGCCCAAAATGAGCATAAGCACATTAAGCCTCCGAGGGAGATGTTGGCCCCTTTAGAGCAAAATCATGTATAAATGTGACAAACGTTGGACCTTTTAGCTCCAACCTGCTGTTGACGCAAGCTACCGCCTGCCTGATTGGTTATACACCTATACATCGCCATATTCCTCGAGACTTGGATTCTCTTCAGCTCTTTTTTCCCTAAATCTAACATGAACAATCTGTTATATTTCCATAGTTCTAGGGTTTTCATAAATATTTCAAGCAGCCAATTGTAAAGATCTCTAGTTTGGAAACCTATATATAGAGAGAGAGAGAATGTGGAGAATGGCGTGAACACTCTGTAACTTTCAGTATTTGAGAAATATATGCAATTTGTTTCCGGTGTTTATGGATTATTGTTTTGAGTGTCAGAATCGAAAGGTTGTGTATTGAAGTCTTTAAGAAGGTCACTGCAATGGTATTAAAATTTGCTATAGATAAACTTCTTCATATTTTAGTTTCAGTGCAATTCTAAAGCTCTTTCCATTCATGTTCATAATCTTTGCTTTTACTCGGTTGTTCCCTTATTTTACTACTTCATATACTCTAGTTTTACAATATGTATATATATGTTGTAATGTCCTGCCATTATTAATAATGTAATAATAGTAATAATAATGATAAATGGATAAATATTTAAAATCAGTGTTGCAAACATTGGTATTGACAACATATCAGAGGACCAAAACGAAAATATCGTAAACATCTGTGGAAAAAACATCTGGAAAAACACGTAGTCGTCAGAAGAACGGAAACAATGTTTCAAAGAATGGAAAATATCGAAAAATCATTTAACCCGATTTTGAAGATAATATCGCCAATATAGTGATATTATCGCAATGTTGGTAACAAAGCTCCATTTAAATAGTACAAAGAATAGAAAGTAAAGAAAATATAAAAAAAAATTACTTTATTATAAAAGAAGATAAGTTATGGAGGACCCAATTGGTTAAGTTAAGATAAGAAAATAATTACTTTGTTGATATTATAGCAAGGAAGGTCTTCAATCATCATTACAACGTCCTAGCATGATGGAGGACAATAAAAACTTAGGCTAAGTCGATTAAATGTTTTCCCAAGTCTAACTTAGAAAAAATAACCTGATGTGTTGGCAATCTTCACTGACTTTATTGAGTACTTTTCTAAAGTTAAAGTGAAAATACTTGGGTTGTGGTCTTTAATCTTGACCATTGATCTCACCATGAGGGTGAGGGTTGATCTCAAACCTCAATCCTTTTGGAGATTAGAGTTTCACTTGCTCAATGAAGAATAAGAGAACGAATTGGCTAAGAGGGCGCACAAGGAGATATCGATCTACCGAGAGATTGATTGCAGATTTGAGTGAGGGTTTGCAGGGAGACAAAGGAGGACTCATCAAGCATATTGGCACACACATCTTCAACAACTGTAGAGGACTTTATCTCGTGATCCGAGGGCCATCAGATCAAGTGATGCAACACCACTGCATAACAGGCGAGCATTATACAGAGGCTGCAAGGGTCTCATGACGCATGTTTGGTTCGTGATTTGCAGAGAGGGGCCGCATAATCATGAAGGGTGGTTTGGTTGAGACGTTTGGTATTTTGTTGGGCCGATTTGTATTGTAAGAGAACTATATATTTTCCTGCTAAATAATAATAAAATATCAGATTTGCTGCACCGGTTTTCCCACACTAGGTTTTTCCTGGACCATTGGTCCAAAAATTAAGTGTGTACTCTGTGATGTGATTGTTTGCTCCACTTTACTTTCAGCTTTTGACATTTATTTTCTATTGTATATTTATTTCTATTGTGAAGAAAACCTCAATAACTGGGCTAAAAGTAAATTAATTGGTTTAAAGTGTTTTGGGTTTTGAGAAAATTCACATACTTTATTATTAATAACATGGTTAAATAAGAGAAGATAAGTTATGGATGACTTACTTAAGTTAAGATATGGAAAAGGGAAAGTTTGCATGAGAAAAGGAGAAGGGTTGAAGGGGGGTGGGTTTTGGGCTTGGAAGAATTCTTGAGAAGTAAGGATTTAACATTGGCATAGATAGTTGATTAAAGGCTCGAGGGCTCTCAGTTGCATAGACTGAGGGGTTGGTTGGGTGAAGAGTCATCCCCTACACTGTGTTGCAGTCAACAAGATCAGTGCTTAGAGTACTTCAGTTCAACACTCACCTTGATTGTAAGTAATTGCGTTCAACACTCTCAGGTACACTCCTCGCCATTCTTATGTGTCGTGAATTATACGATCATATGCAATTAGTTTTTATCAGTTTACAATTATAATTTATGTATATCCACCGAATGGCTTTATGTATTAGAGATTTAATGGCTAGCTGAGCCATAACATGTGTTGAATGAATTGCTTTCATGTTTATTGCATGATGAAATGACTGTATAACTGTGTTTCAAAAAACAAAGCATACTAGAAACAATTTAGATTCCAAAGTAAAGTGTTGCCACTAGTCAAACCAAAAGAAATACAGTCAGAGTAATCTTTAAATTGAGTTTTCATTTCCATAGCATTAGACTACCGTTAAATCAAATAAAGTTGTTTTAGAGTAGGAATATCAGAAGAACTTAGCCAATCTTCAACATTTGATTATGTATATACAACACCAATGTTTCACAAGTTTATAAACAAACCTGGGATTGATAATAAAATAAAGTCATGAAGTAGTTGCCTTTTAAAAGAGACATATTTTAGAGCTGTCGTATGGGATAGGGGAGGGCCTATAATGCTGTCTAAGGGGATGCACAACGATGCCATAGGGAGTCATGGTGTAGAGAAAAAATGGAACGGGGAGGAGAAGAAGCAAGCTTGAAATTGATCAAAACCCCACCTCAACCTTTGAAGCATCTTTTTACCTCTAGGTGGTGCGCTTTCCTTGTGTTAAGAATAACTTGCATGCTCAGTTAAAGGTTCCCTGTAGCCACCTCACCTAGGGTGCACTCTCCTCCTAGCCACCTTGATCACACACGGGGAGAGTGTGCCCTAGGTGAGGTGGATATAGTGGACCTTTAATCGAGCCACCTTAATCATAAATTGTGGTAATATAGGTAAAAAGGGATTTCAGATCAAGGTCATTAGGGAAGCAGGAGAGGCAGGTTAAAAGTGTATGCTAGAAGGTTTTGGGAGAATGAAGAAGAGCCACATGTAGCTCATATCTGTGCTAAAAAATGAAGATACACTTCTTACGATGGAGGGAGCGATGGGATCTCCATAAGTGCGGATAAGAAGTGGGATTGTGAAGGAGAGTGTGGTGGAGTTGCCTGGGGAAATGAGAGTAATGAAAAATATGATTGGAGAAGACCTTGTAATTGGAGGGAAGCTAGACATCATGGTCACGAGGAAAACCCTTTTGCAGGAAACTGTAATAGAAGAGGAGACAACCAATGCAATTGGGTGAACTAGGGAGGGAGCACATAAAGAGCAGCTAATGGAAAATATTCCTATTCTAAGTTCAATGGCCACAACAAAGTTGTTAAGCCAAGGGCATGGATAAGCAAGTTGTCTCGGTTTTTCTGCTTAAAACCTATGGAGGATTACCAAAAATTCTATGTGCTACATTGCACCTTGAAGGGCCAACATTTGATTGGTGGCAAATGGTTGAACAAAGGTGAGAGGAGGGCTATGAGAAAGGGGACATTGAACCAAAAAGAACCACTTGGGACCAATTCTTGAGTGAATTCTATCATAATTTCAAGACTAATGCCAAGAAGATTACTTCTTAGCCCTCAAGAGCATGAAACATGGCATATTATTCAAGTGAATTTTGCCAAGCCAACATGTTGGTGGAAAATAGTTCTCCTAGGTATGCGATTGCTATGTACATCATTGGTTTGAAGGAGTCCATCAGAGGTTATGTCAAGGCTATGAGGCCTACTCTCGAGGCTGCCATTAAGTAAGTATAAGCATATTCTGTGGATGTTGGAAGGTGTTTTACAATAGAACCACCCTCTAAAACTAATCCAATAACAAAGGGGGAACATAAGTGAACTAAAACGTTAGGCTTATCCCTTTCGTCCCTTGCTGGATTGACCAAAGGAAGAATAGTAGACCTTGCTACTATTGTTGATTTATGCAAGGGCCTTTATTTTAGCTATAAATAGGTCTGGTTCAAGGGATATAAATGTAAGTCCCTTGGAAGGATCCACATGTGATCGAGTTAGTAGAAGATCACGAAGAGATAGTTAGAGGTGACCATTAAGTGGCAACAAAAATATAAAATGAAAACACACATGTAGAGAACCAAGAAGAATAAGAAATCACAACTGTCTCCCTTGCGACCATGCTTGGAATCACTCAATGCCAAACCTCAAGGGTAAAGAGTTGAATGAAAGGCAGAATAGTGGTGGCCCTTATTGATTTTGGTAGCGCTTATGGCGGTGAGCTTCACTTTTCCCCAATTCCTATATTTTGTGAAGGACATTGTTATTTTTAGTAGGTTATGTTTGGCAGATAAGATAAAGATAAGATGAGATAAGATAATTTTATTAATGTCCAACAAATGATAAGAAATGAGTGAATGGGATTGCTAAGTATGCCCGTGTCAATACAAATTGGGAGTGCAAAGGACGCTCTTATAAAAACAAGATAAAAACAAATCTAATCTACAATATCAAAGATATAATAATCAATAAGCTAATAGTGGAGTACAAAATTGTTGTGTAGAAACTAAAAAGTGTGAATTGTCGAGAATCACTAAGATCAATTCCCTTGGGGAGAATGCCTCTTAGGCAGGGAACCCAAAAGGAAGTCTCAACGCTCCCCAACACTTCCACTTGAGGACGAGGAAGTGCGACCACACCATTCCTTGGAGCTAGAAATCTTATTTGTTGCTCTCCTAGATAGACAACGATCCCCTAGGACGGATCTAGTTCCTCTTGTGATATTTTTACGTAGAGATTCTTTCCTACGACCTTGGATGGTAGGAGAGCTTCACATTTGACTTAAGAGGAGGATCCCCTCTCTCCTTGGTCTGACGACATGCACTTGGAACATTGAGGCTCTCCTGCCCTTGGCTCTAGAGCATTGCATTTTCCTTGTATTAGTTACACCCAAATCTTAAATATTAGCTTTGTTTTTTTTTCTTTTATAGGAGTGGCATTTGCACTCCCACTCTGTATTGCCACATAAGTATTGAATAGTCTCGTTGACCTACTTTTGGTCATTTGTTGGACTTTACACTTATCTCTATCCTAACATTCGAGGCCATAGGGAAGAAAATACTGATATATGCTAGAGGACCTGGAAGCATTGGTTTGCAAAGTCTCTCATTGTTTACAAGGCACCTCCCATTGCTGAGAACTGGTGGAAGACATTTGTCTACTAGTGCTATGTGATCTGTCTTTGGATTTGAGACAACATCTTCATATGTGTCTCGCTCATTGAGCACTAGTGGTAACATGGGGTCTCTCTTGGATCTAGCTAGTAGTGATTGATACAGTGTGCCCCTCTCTATGTAAATTGGTGCCCCTGTCTGTTGGTAGCACTAGAAAGAAAGAAGTAATCATCGTAGAATTCGATATGCCCGGGGGTGGATGGAGTGAGTGAGATCTGAGCTCTGGGGCTCCCTGACAACTAAAGCTAGGCATTATTAGCCTGGGTACCTGAAGAAAGTGTAGAGAGAGTTTTGGGACTTTCAGAGGATCATGGTGACATTTGGTATCCTTTCGTGGTTTGTAGACTTGATTCTTGTTCAATGTAGTCCATGTAGTATTAGAAAAATAAACTAGAAGAGAAGAGAAAGGGAACTGTACAGTTGGAAGAGAGAATTGTCAAATATTTGTCCAATAAAGATAGAATAGGTCTTATTACATTTATACAAGTGATGAGGGAAAGAGGTTATATATGTCTTTCCATTTATTTGTTTATTATACTAAAGAACTTTAATATATTTTCATTCACATAAATTAAACTCCTATTTACTAAGAATGACCATAAACGTTAATTAGACTAACATCCTCCTTCAATGGTCATTATGGAAAATACACCAAGCTTCTCTCTAAATTTAACAAACTTACTTGGACCTAGTGGCTTGGTGAAGATGTTTGTAGTTTGCTTGTGTGGTACAATATTGAAGTTCAAACTCATCATCTTCTACAAGTTGTCTGATGAAATGACAATGTATATCAATGTGTTTAGTGCGCTCATGAAACACTGGCCTTTGCTAATTTTAGAACACCTTGATTGTCAGAAAAAAGCTCTGTTGGCTTGTTTTGCTCATCCATCAAATCTCCAATTATTCTTCTAAGCCAAGTTGCTTCACATGCTCCTTTTGTTGCTGCCTTGTCTTTTGCTTCGATAGAAGAAAGAGAAACATGTTGTTTCTTGCTAGCCCATGAAACTGCACTTGTTCCAGGACTAAACACATAACCGGTTGTTGATTTTTGATCATCCTCTAATCTTTTCCAATCAGAACTTGTATAACCAGTTCAGTGATCTCCTCCAAGACAACATCATCAAATGTTTGATAAAACCTCTTGGGATGTCTTTTTCGGTGATCTCATGTTGATTTGAACTGGTTTCAACATTAACATGCTGCTCATTTGGACTAATTTCAGTGGCAACATTATTTCTTGAGGTTTGGCCTACCTCATGCTTGGCGGATCCATGCAGAGAGTTGGTTTTGCAACAATATCACAACCCTCTGCAAGAAATTTGAGACCTGATTTATTACACAAAGAACTTGAAAAGGAATTGGCATGTTCATCGAGTACAACATCTCGACTAAAAATGCATTTGCAAGCTTCAATATCGATCAATCTATAAGGCTTTATGGTCACTATCCCCTATAAACATTAATTTCTTGCATTTGAACCCAACTTAGCACGCTTCTCATCAAGAATCCAACTTAGTACTCTTCTTAGAAGGAATCCATATAGTAAACAATTGAATCAAAAACCTTGAAAATGACTTACCTGAGGCTCCTTTCCAGACCAAGCCTTTTCTGGAGTCATGGTTGGAACAAATTTTGTAGGAGATTTATTTAGCAAATATCTAGCAGTATGAATAGCCTCTACCGAATATTTGTGAGGAATTTATTTGCTCTCTAACATACACTTGTCCACTTCCATAATAGTTTGATTCCTTCTCTCGACAACTCCATTTCGCTTTGGAGTATAGGGTGTGGTTTGTTGTCTCTATGTTCCTTCTTGACTACAAAAGTTATTGAAACTACGAGATCAAAAATCACCACCACTATTTGTCCAAAAAAATCTAATGCTTCTCTTTGATTGCTTCTCAAACATAGCTTTAAATTCTTGGAACTTGGAAAAGACATTTGATTTTTTACTTAGGAAATACACCCACATTTTTCTTGATAAATCATTTACAAATAGAAAATAGTATCTTGCACCAGAAAATGACACAGTCTTCATTGGTCCACATATATCTACATGAAATAATTCAAGAAGTACTTTGGCTCTCCAAGCCTTTCCTTCATCAAAAGGATTTCTATGCTACTTCTCTGCAAGATGTGTGCCACAAACAATGTGTTTTTTTCCGAAAGTATTTGGGAGACCATTCACCATTTCATGATTAGTCAAGAAAGAAAGATAACGCAAATTGATATGGCAATACCTCTGATGCCAAAGTAAACATTTTTCTGGTTCATTGCTAGCCATTAAGGCATGTTCCTTAGCTGTATCAGTACTCACCAAGCGAAAGAGCCCATGCTCTTCAATACCCACACCGAGTAATCTCTTGCTATGTACTTGTTGCTAAAGATCATATCGAGATGACAATTATGCTTCATAATTTCACCTACAGAAAAAAGATTCTTATCCGATTTGGGGACAATGAATACGTTAAGGAAGAGTGTTAAATTTAATGCAGCTGCAAGAGCCATTCTCCGGGATGGTGGCAAAGACCCTAGTTGAGATCTAGGGCCCCCAATACACTCCTAGGGTTCTTGGTCTGGGACCAAGCAGTGAGAGCCATGGCAAAAGACCCTAGTTGGGCCCCCAGTGTATTGTTGAGGTTCTTGGTCAAGGACCAAGCAATTTGATGGTATAAGTCCCTAGATGTGTTCCAGGGAATCCATGCTCAGTGCTCAGATTGATCCTTGATTGTGTACCTTGGTGGATAAGACCCTAGTTATGATCTAGGGCCCCGAGTTGCGTTTTGGGGTATCCTGGTTTGGGACCAGGCAGTTTCTTGGTTACGTACCAAGCCGAGATGATGTGTGATCTTCTTCTCTCCCGGGATGGTCCATGAGACCTAGGAGCAGTTAAGATGAAGGACATATGATCACATCATTGACCTTCCTCTTATGCTGGGATGATAAAAGCTTATAAGTTATATTATGAGACTCATGTGGACATTCTGCCATTAAAGAAGAACCCCCTTTGACTTTGTCTTATTACTTTTGCAACCCCTTGCTTGAGTTACGCTCCACCTTAATGGTTGTGTGGGTGCTGGTTTGATTCCTTGCTTCTTCCTAAAGAAGGCTAGCCGCCTTGATTTTTGGATCCCCTCTCCTTAACTTGTTATTTTTCCTTGTTGACTTTTTTAATTTAACATTTAATATTTTATGTTATAAAATATTAATTGTTTAAATTGTTAGGGTTTAATCTAACCCTAAAGTTAGGGCTAAATTGCTAACCCTAACCTACCTACCAAATTATAAATAAAGTGACTTATCTCTCACTAGTCACTCACACTCTCTCCTAGCCAAGTTTTAGTCTGAGGTTTCTGCGACTCCTATTGTTCAGTCTGCTAAGTGGCTGTGACCCCTCTCTACAGATTTTTCTTGGTGTGTTAATCCATCGTGGGCTTACCCTCTCCAGTCTCTTGCTGCTGCTGACCCTAAGGGTCTTTTCCAGCTTGTCACAGGTCTTATTCTTATTGCTGATTGAAGGTCTGTCTTATTGTTTGATGGTGCCGGCCTTGCTGCTCTACTGTTTGATGGTGCCGACCTTGCTGCTCTACTGTTTGATGGTGCCGCCCTTGTTGTCCTACTATTTTGATGGTGCCCCCTTGTTCTAGTATTTGCTGGTGCTTGTTGATGTCGTCCTCATGTCTGCTGGTGCAACCCTGTTTATGCTACCTTGCCTCATCTACTTGCAGCCCTAGTACCCTGAACAAGGTTTGATAGGACAACCCTAAGACTGTTAGTACTTTTGCGAACTATGGCACAAAAGGTTTGGACATCTCAACTATAATGCTCTCCTAGGTTTGCAAAAGATGGTAACAGGTATGTTAGTTTTTTCTTTTGAGCATGATAGTATTTGTAGAGGCTGTGCTCTTGGTAAAAATAGAAAGAAAGCTTACCCTCACAGTAATAGTAAAACTAATGGTATCTTAGATCTTATTCATTCTGATCTCTGTGGACCTATGACTGCTCCGTCCATGAATGGTTGTCTTTATTATATCATTTTTATTTATGATTGCTCTCGTAAAACTGGATTTATTTTCTGAAAACTAAAGATGAATCTTTTAGTAAGTTTCAGGATTTTAAGAATCTTGTTGAAAATCAGACATGTAGACATATCCGTGTTTTCAGAACAGACAATTGAAAAGAGTTTGACTCACACAAA
This sequence comes from Picea sitchensis, assembly GCA_010110895.2. Lineage (NCBI taxonomy): Eukaryota > Viridiplantae > Streptophyta > Pinopsida > Pinales > Pinaceae > Picea > Picea sitchensis. The sequence goes on along the minus strand of SNQJ01S0193354.1, from coordinate 13,625 downwards.
TATGAAGATCTCTACCGGGCTCCTAGGATTAAGAGGGAGCTAACCGTGCCTTATAATCCCCAACAGAATGGGGTTGCAGAAAGAAAGAACATGACAATTTGTGAAGCAACCAAAGCTATGATGTATGATCGGAATCTTCCATTGTCTCTTTGGACCGAAGCTACAAGTACTGCAGTCTATATTCAGAACAAGTGTCCTCATAAAGCCCTGGAAGAGAAAACTCCAAAAGAAGTCTTCACCGGTAAGAATCCTTTAGTTGATCATTTGAGATTTTTTGGTAGTCCTATTTACATTCATGTACCAAAAGAAAACATGACTAAGTTAGTGCCCTCTGGAAAGAAAGACACTTTTGTAGGGTACAGTGAGACCTCAAAAGCATATTGAATCTATGTACCAGGGCAAAAGTACATAGAGGTTGGTAGAGATGTGACCTTCCATGAGGAAGCTGCCTTTCGTCGTTCCAGAGAGCTTCCCTATGATACAAAGGAGCATGAAGCTCCATCTCCAGAACCTTCAGATTCACAACTTTTAGATGATCAGAGGGAGGAGGCCAGAGAGCCTTCAGTGGATGCCATAAGAGATTCTATTGAGTTTCCCTTAGAGAAACCTCCTGTCGAAACGAAGCCATCGTGGTGTCATGAAATTTTAAAGGAAGTAAAAAAACATGCAGCACCTAAAGGTACTTTCAGAGACAGCAAGAAACCAGATAAGTACTCCGGTTTGATAGCCCAGTTGAATCTTGTGATCGACTTTGAACCTTCCACTTTTGATGAGGCTGTCAAATATAAAGTATGGAAGGATGCCATGATAGAAGAATACGAGTCAATATTGAAAAATGATGTATGGGAAGTGGTCCCAAGACCTCAAGGAAAATCAGTAGTAACCTCTAAATGGATTTACAAAATAAAGCATGTAGCAAATGGGAGTGTTGAAAAATTCAAGGCTAGATTTGTGGCTCGTGGTTTCTCTTAGAAAGAGGGAATTGATTATGATGAGATTTTTGCTCCTGTTGCTAGATATACTTCTATCAGAGTCATCATTTCTCTTGGTTTAGTCTTTAATTGGAAACTTTACCAAATGGATGTTAAGACTGTTGAAATGATGTAACTACAAAGTGTATTCTAATTATTATTTGATATATTATTCATTGGATCAATCCCCATTGTGGATTGATCATGTCGGATACTGTAAAGGACCAAATCCCCTTTTGCAGATTGGTCATAATGTAATTGTAATAGGAAGAAAGAGAAGTCGGCCCCATAATATATCAAAGAAGCCCCGGAATATAATAAAGGTGGTTATAACCATCCAGAAGAAGAAGTCGGCCTTGCCAGTGAAAAGACACTTCCACATGTGCCAGAGTTGTATAAATAAGGAGGCTAGCGCCTCACTTAGACACACTCACTTGTTCATTGAGAGACGAGTTTCGGAGCTGCAGTTGGAG
>SNQJ01S0193354.1:0-10130 GCA_010110895.2 Picea sitchensis | reverse complement strand
GTCATATAATTCTGGATAAAACCATAGATGGACTCTCCATAGAAAACCAAAGCTACAAACACAGAGAAGAAGCCAAAGAAATTTACATTTCGGTAAATTATGCTGAAAACTCTAAAGTTCTGGTCGAATTTATTTTACTACTTCGTACAGAAAGGCATCTGCAATCATAGCCCTGCCAAAATTTAATTTATTATAATTTTTCTCTATAGAGCATTTTGTTGGGGATTCTTACAAAGGCTATATGCCATGTACCCACCCCCCTTAATTGGACAGTATGGTATCTCGACACAAATCAATTCATTCCCAATACCTTCCAGCACTCAAGAATCCAACATGCAGTCATCAATAATTAACCAGAATGTGGAATCTAGAATAAAGGCAGTAAATACCATATGTGGTTCCATTTACACATGTGGAAACAACTAATAAACTAAGTTGCCAGGTTACTTGGGTTCGGTGACGAGGACCACAATTTTTGAAACAGGGGAAGAGTTCATCAGGGACACTGTATACATATATCTTATATATATTTTATAATATATATCAAAATTTATAAATAAATAAATAAATTTTAAAACATGCGCATTGCATAATATCATTTTCAACAAGTAACAACAAAAACATGCACATTGCCTCATTGAAATTTTCAACAATCATACAATGATTAGGAAAATACTAAATAGTCAACTTGACCATTATCATTTGAAAATTGAAATTCACATTAACAGGTCTCAACTCTTGAGTCTTAAAAAGTTAAACACAAGTGACGAGTAAATATGTCATTTTACATTCAAAAATTGCCTAACAGCATTTCCAAATATGAAATATAAAATTCAAAAAACATTGAACAGCTGATTCGGCTTCCTCAAGCCACGTCTGCTAGTTCTGCTGCATTCTCATCAGCATCATGTCCACTTCACCACTTCACTGTCTATCGTTGTCCACAAAATTTTAGCAAGAATAGAACACTAAAATCATTTACTACTAGATTGTTCTCTCCCTTCACTGCTGGAAATGAAATGGTAAAAATGAGAGGGTGATTTAGTGTTTCAATTGCACAAGGATGAGAGGTCAGTAGAGGATTAGGGTTTGGGGGAGGGCCCCACACTACCTCACGTTTTGGGGGATTTTTTAAAATTAAAAACAGAATTCTTTTGTGGAGGACAGACACCTAGAGAACCCAAAGGCACCTGAAATTGGGGTTCAGGTCATAGTTTTTAAACTCGGAATCGGACAAAAAAAATACATAAAATAATTAAATTTTAATGAAAAAACATATTTTAAAGATTCCAAACCATTAGAGACAAAATATGCAAACTTTGCTTATCTACATACCATGTAAGGGTGAATATATCAAAAAGGCACCGAATGTAATACATATCAGCAACAAAATACATAATCAATGAGGCTCTAAATGGCCTCTAGAGTCCAGAAAATATGCTACAAGCTACTGGTCTACTACATAATACATAGTGCATATTATTGATCAACGTGATGAATCATCAAACTCATCACCACTGCTAGAAATGGGTACATTTTTGCTAAGGCCATGACAGAGGAGATCAACAATCAATACCACCAACATCGAGGTACATCAAGCACTTGTGTTTTTCATTAAATGCCAATCCCATACTCTCATATGTGATAGAACCCAATGAAAATGTTGCAATCCTACGAATCCTTAAAATCCTTAAAACTTTCGAGTCTACTGAATTTTGAATGGGATATGAAATTCTACTTTCTCCATATGAAGTCCAATGTGGTTGGAATTATTCTCAAACATCCTCAATCTATTAATGGTAATGTTAAAAATTTAAGTAAAAGTAAAAATTGACATTTCCTTTATCTTTCCTTTTTAAGTAAGAATTTAACATTGCCAGCGTTTTTAGTTAAATCCTTTTCAAAAAAAATTGAATTTTGCATGTTGGAGGAGCTCCAATAATTATTCAGCCGAGTAGGTATCGACTCGGTCGAGTAGGGCCAATTTGGTACCGAATCAGCCCAATCATGCTTTGACTCAACCAATACGATACCAAACCGGCCATTGAGTTGACTCGGTAACCTATCAACTCGGCCAGGTTGACCGAGTCAAATCAACTCAAACTAAATTTAAAAACGCTAGTTCAGGAACCCAACTTAGTATGTTGTCCCCACTCACATCCTGGGAAGAACCTGGTTCTTTAGTAAAGAGCCCCATTTGTATGGATTTGTGAGATCAAATCCCCATTCCCAAATCTAGTATGGGAGACAAGAACATAGGACGGGTTCAGGCACTCGTGCCCTAGGTGGGTTTACCTGTGCAACATACCTAATAAATATGGAATTTTAAACATATTAGTGCATCATATAGAGTCCAATCATAAACATCAGTCAGAAAATATTGAACATGACCAAATGGTTTCCAAGTAAAGATTTTCACCTAGCCATACACATTCACTGCCACTACCACCCACAAGCGGAAGCTATGAGTTGATAAAGGCAAGGGCAAGGTCAACAATCTCAGGCTCTCTCCCTTAAAAGCAACTCTCAACAACTATGCACAGAAATCCACTAGCCTACTAACTAAGCACGAGAAAGCATAAACAACCAACGCATAAATAACCATATCGACCCTTTATCTAAGTTGGGATCTCACGTGTATGGCTCAACATGGATGTTCACCCTCCAAGATTATCACAGCAAGCAACAACTAAATATGGCTCTTTCAAAATTAAGACCAGTATGCTCACCCCCACAGAAACAACAAAAGACAAGAATAGAATCAGAATGAGAACCCCTGCATAATCTCCAAAAATTTAGATGGAGTAAGTTGGTGGTTCACGGATTATGAGTTGTTAATATGTAACTCTAGGTATATATGGCATACTAGGTAACTCTAGGTATACATGGCACATCTACCTAGCAGAGTTTGGGGCTCAGCCCTTCCAACTTGAGACAATGTTCAGGTTGGTCTCTTTCCTGCATCGCATCGGGAGCTTCACTAACTCGGTGAAGGGTGAGACTAGTACTTGTATTGGCCTCTTGTTCTTCAGAGACCATTGTCATCTCTAGGCCTTCAGGCCGGCTCAAGGTTGGTTCGCAGGGGTCTCAGATCTTTTAGAGCCTGTGGGCATTCAGATGGATCGTCTCCCTCGGTTTAGATATTCCTTAGATGCACCTGACCACCTCCTACCTAGTAGACAGGAGTTGAACATGATCATCATGGATGATATCTACAAGTAGTTTATCCAGATCACTTGGGTTAACCCTCAAGGTGGGTTACACCCAAAGATGGCCTTCTACACTGGGCACTTTATAGAGCTCAAAGATGAGCTCATTGTTCAAGCATAGTAGACAATCCAAGATTGGGTGCACGCTCTTTGCATTCCCTCAGGCCAGTTCAGAGTGGGTTCTCATAAACTTTGTGTTGAGATCGACCACCAAATCGATCGATCAAACAAGATTTGCCAACTATGCCATCTACAGGAGGTCGAGACTGAGGAGCACTTCATCTTTTGTTGCCTCCTCTACTATGAGGTTAGGGGGAGGGTTCCATTGCTTATTCAGAGGGACTCAGACCCTCACTGGCTTCATCAAATATTCTTACCATAGATGCTTGGCCTTATACATGCAGAAGGCCCTCGGGCTCCAAGCCCATTTTCTGCAGCCTCCTACTAGATCAGACTTTACCCAGTGGATCACCTCAAGAAGGGGCACTAAGAGACAAACCGATATCGACACAACTCTAGACTCCAGATCATTGCGAACCCGTGGGACCCTCCACCATCCCACGAGATTTCAACGACATGACCAAATCCGATCCCTCCCTAAGAGACAGACGAGATCCCCTAGGCCTTAGCAACGAACTACCTCTCCCAGACAACAATGCAATGGACAACCCAGACATCCCACTAGTTCTCCCTCTAGACATCATACTATATTGAGCTTTCTTAATTCAGCCTCAGATGTTAGGAGAGAAGGGTCTATTCCATGATAGACCTACCTCGTTACTTTTGGTTCTTATTCTTGGATCTTCTCCTCCTATACATCTCGACCCCAAAGCGAGCTTCTAGGCTTGGAGTCGAGGGTTGTTCATGCCTCAGCTTAGATCCAACTCTCTACTCTACCTCACTCTACTTTACTTTTTGCATCTTGCCTTTTATAGGATACCTTTTGGTACTCCTGATTTGTAATGACATCATTGTATTCAACAATCCCTTTGACCTACTTTTGTGGTCATCAGTCAGACATTAATAAAATTATCTTATCTATCTTATCTTAATTTATATCATGAGGGAGGAGTTGTGTGAATAACACATGACCCCTCTCTTTTTCCCCATTCCCCTTGCCAATAGTCAAGTCTTAGCACCTCTTCTTTCTAGTGGCACCCATCCTTTATATTTATTCATGTTAATTCTCTTTTTGATGATTGCATTATGCTTATGTCATAGGAGTATGTTCCACCTTTTGGGATAAGGAAAAATATTCTATATAGCTAATTATTTTCTAGTGGGGCCTTGGCCTTAGGCCCCCACTAGGAAATTTACACAAGATACATCTTGTGTACACATTTATGTGCACTATTAAAAGGTTGCATGGCTGAGCACCCAAGCAAAATGTCCATGTGTGCACAATATTTACACATACTATGTACAACAAAGGGGTTAAAAACTGAGTATTACAGGCTACATCCAACAAACCATGTCCAGACCCATAATTTGTATCATTTTTAAAGTGTAAAACATAGTTTTACAAAACATACAAGAGATTATACAATAAACCAATCTTTACAATGACATATCAATCAACACAATTTCTTCTCTATCTTAACATGGAAGAATTCATCATCAAGATTGAAAGCTAGGTTTAGAAAAAAACCCATGTTTTTTTCTAGTGCATTCTCACTCTATGTTACAGGATCCACCCTCTAACATGGATCCTTCCATAGATTTATTCAGGGTGAATGCAACCTAGATTCATAAAGGATGCACATCCATAAAAGATACAAGATAGATGTTGTAAGCCAAAACCTATGTTACCAAATCCGTGGGGGCAGGGGGGTGGATCTAACATTGACTCGACCTAACAACCGTGTGTAACTCTAGAGAGAAAAACAAAATTGACTTTTCCTTTTTTCTTTTTTTATGTTATAAACTTAATGCCACCCACCTCCAATCAACATACTCGAAGCCACTAAAACCAACCATTCAACTAGTTGATCCTGCAAAATCAGTCAAAGTTATGAAATCCCTAATGAAAGCAAATATAAAATTTGCTAATTTGAAGACGAGTGCTTACATGATCAAAAAATAGAGAGGAAAAAATCCAAGCATCGTTGATGAGGCAATTCAATACATTACTAATTTTCACTTGAAAAGAATGAAGAAAACCCAAGACTCAACAATGCTAACTTTCGAAACAAAAGTTGCAATTGGTGTTCAACTAGGTCACAATAAACAATCTAAAGCTAGACAATGAATTAATTGAAAAAAAGATTCTAAAATAAAATCACATTTATGCATCATTAGCATTTCTATGATTTTCTCCTATTGTCCATAGAAATCAATGATCATAATAGTCTATTCCTCATGTTGTTTGGAAAAACCAGCAGCAAAAGCAAGTGGTCCTTCATGTTGTCATGTCAAATCAGCAATTATCAAAGGTTGTTCTTCATATTGTTTGAAGCAAATAGTAGCATGTGCCATCAAGAAATCAAGGTGTGACCCCTGTTGTCTAGACAAATCAGTGTCATTGATCAAAAAACAGCTTCGTTGTTTGGACAAATCAGCAACATTAGGAGGTTGTCCTTCACATTATCCAAAAAAATCAGCACACAAACTTATCTCATCTTCCTCATGGTCAATATTATGAATGAGGTCTCCAAGGTATGAATCATTAAAAACATGAGAATTAGAACCCCTCTCATACACTGCTTCTACCTCGTTGTGAGCAATACAAACAAAAGAAGATGTAAAAAAATTTATCCTCAGAGCCATAACCACCCTATCTTTGGAACATTGTCAATCAATTTGTTTACGAGAGCCTCATGAAGTTCTCCCTAAATCAGGCTAATTTGTTGCACCTCCTCAAGAAATCTAAAATCCATGTTGCAAAGGGTCAACAAATCATGATCCAAATCCATCTCTCTCCAAAACATCCTAATCTTCAACCACTTGAAAATCTTCACACAATTGCTCTCATAATTCTCCATCACATATTTGATTGCTCGGTTGTTCGCTCTACTCTAAAATCAAATCAGTCACTAAGATAATGGCCTTGATTCAACAAGATATTCATCATTTCAGCCAAGAGGCAAAAGATGTCCCATTCCATATTATGTGCCATAAGAACAACATGAAAGTATGATAAAATTGATATGTGAAAATTTCAAAACTTCTTTACCATGATCACTCACTCAAAGGAGTCACCTTTGTGGAGTCACCAAATGAATAACCAAAATTTTCTACGAATCTCAAGAACCCAGGGTCGCTCCCCGACAATGAGGCCAAAATGTTAAGTTGTCAATGCCTAATGTAGCCTCAAGCTATGAATCTCATGAAGCCTCATTCACTAGCAACAATCGTGCCAAAACGTTAACACTTATTGCATGATGCTACAAATCTCAAGAAGCTCAACTTGCTCCACAACAACAACACAAAAATGTTAACTCTTAAAACCATCCAGTAGCAAAGTAACAAGAAATTGGATCTGAATCACTATCACCACAATCCAGTTCCTCTACGCTTTGAGCTAATGTGTGCTAGCTATAGGAGAGACTTCCCAGATGATCTAAGATCAAATATAACCACTAGCTTACTAAAACATCAACACTCCCTCTTAGCTAGGGAGGTATCTTTCCACGATGTCTTCATCCAGTAGTCCACTGACTACTCTGCAATCAACTAGTAGCACACAGCTACTACCATGTCATCGGTAGCTCGAATCATCCGCCACAGTCTTCACGACTATGCTGCAATAAACTAGTAGCACTAAGCTACTACTATGCTATCCAGTAGTCTCTCATGACTATGCAGCAATCAACTAGTAGCACTAAGCTACTACCATGCCATTAGCCATAGTCATGATCTGCAATCCACTAGTAGCCATAAGACTACTACCATGTAGTCCAATAGTCTCCATAACTATGCAACAATCAACTAGTAGCACTAAGCTACTACCATGCCATCAGCCATAGTTATGATCCATGTGACTATGCAGCGATCAACTAGTAGCACACAGCTACTACCATGCCATCAACCATAGTCACAAACTCTATGACTATGCACCAATCAATTACTACCATGCCATCAACCATAGTCATATCATGCAATCAACTGGTAGCTACAAAATCTACCACCATGCAGTTCAACAATCTCTATGATTATGCAGCAATCATCTAGTAGCACACAGCTACTACCATGCCATCAGCCATAATCATAGTCGACAGTCCCTATTACTATGCAACAATCAACTAGTAGAACACAATTACTACCATGCCATCAGCTATAGTCATAGGCGATGATCTCTACAACTATGTAGCAATCAACTAGTAGCACACAACTACTACCATGCCATCGGCCATAGTTATAGTCTCATCTAGTAGCATGAAACTATTGTCCAGTGACACACAATCACTGCCAGTGGAACGCATCCATCGTAGTAGCACACAGCTATTGTCCAATGACACACAGTCACTGCCATAGTCTCACAACTATGCGTGTGGTGTTTCTTCTCTCATCTGGTCCGGCAATGCATTACCCCCTCAATCACCTCACATGATTGATCTAGGAAACCTTTGGCCAGAGGGGTTCATCGACAGGAGGAGAAACAACACACCTCCCTCTCAATGAGAGTGGACATTCTGCATCACACCAAGCTTGTCTCTGAAGTGCTCATACTTCACTCTAGACAGAGGCTTGGTGAGAATGTCCATTATCTGCTCATCTGTGGATATGTACCGAAGCTCCACAGCTCCTCTCTGCACCATGTATCGGATGTAATGTTGTTTGATCTCCAACTCTAGATCAAATAACCCTACAAGCAACTTCCGAAGCCACATTGCTTCACGGCTTGTAACACTAGCTGCTATATACTCTGCCTCTGTTGTATTGAGTGCCACTGACCTTTGAAGCAACATCCTGATGTGTTTTTCCGATCCACTGCACTCCCTGACCAGTCAAAGTCTGTATAACCCTGCAGCTTCACATCTCCATCTGAGACATATCGCAATCCATATCCAACTATACCATGTAGGTACCTCAACACATGTTTTGCTACTATCCAATGTACATGTCTAGGCTCAACCATGTACTGACTCAAAGTGTTCACTGCAAAACATATGTCCAGCCTAGTGTTAACCAAGTACATCAAGGATCCGATCAATTGTCTGTACATCGTGGGATCCATCAAATTTGAAGATGAATCACTCAAGAGCTTCAAATTTGTCAACATAGGTGTGGCGATGGACTTGTAGTCCATCATCCTGAGTCTCTTCAAGATCTCAACAGTATATTTTCCTTGGCTAAGGAAAATCTCATCTAGTCTCTGCCACACTTCCAATCCCAAGAAATAATGCATCAGACCTAGATCCTTCATCTCGAACTTTGAAGTGAGTTCCCTCTTGCACCCATCTGTGAGCTTCTCATCCCCTGTAAGAATCATGTCATTCAATATTAAGGGGAAACCATCCCCAAGCTCATCAAAATAACTGTCTGGCATATCCTGCCCTGGGTGCATGCTTAAGCCTGTACAAAGCTTTCTTAAATCTACAGAGATGAGACTCCTTCTCATGTATCTTGTGGCTAGTCTATGTATACTTATTTTGGCTACTGGAGCAAGTGTCTCATCATAATCTTCTCCCTCTTGCTGGGAGAATGTTCTGGCCACAAATCTAGCTTTGTACATCTCTATGCTTCCATCTACAGCATGCTTGATCTTGTAGATCCACTTGGAAGTCACCACTGACTTCCCTTCTGGTCTCGGAACCAAGGAAAAATCCATATCCCAGTCCTTCTGACTAGCTTCCTCCTCTATCACTGAAACAAGGGAATCCTCCCAGGAGGTCTCACATCTCCTCGAAGCCTCTGAAGCTTCAATCTAGCCTCCTCAACTCATGGCACCTGTCTGTCGGTCCTAGAAGACGTCTCTCTTCCATCTGAATCTGAGGAATACTTTTTGAATGAAAGTCTTTAAGCCATTGACTCTCTCTGAGATTAGGCTCACTCTAAGTCTGTATGTATGCTCCCTCTGAAGCTTGACTCCCTCTGAGTTTATATAATCTTCGGAGCCATCTGCTCCCTATGCATATGTTGACTTCCTCTGAAGTCTGATCTCATATGAACTAGACTGGGAGGTTGCTCCTCCCTACTAGATCCTGAGGGTTGACTTCCTCTGAACTCTAGCTCCTTATGAGCTGGTACTTGGTGGGGCCACCTGCCTCACCAGTGGTGGAGCCATCTGCTCCTCCTCATGATATGGCTCATCAATGCCATATATGTGTATCCCCTTCGCATCCTGCAAAGTATTACGAAACCATGTTGGTCTCTTCCTAGTCACTGCAACGATTTTGCGTAGGCCCTTCTGGCTCTACTGACTCTTCCCGATGATCTGAAGAGTGATCAATTGAACTAGAGGGATCTGTACAGTCATCTTATGATCCTTATGTTCCTTACAATCAATATCCATATGAGATACTCTATATCCTGCAAAGGTATCGTTCTTGCCATAAGGTTTTGACTTCGTCCTCCTCTCCTTCATTGCAAGGATGTGTACGGTCATGTACACAACTCTATTTCTAGATAGTCTATTCCATGTCTCAGCTAGAGACCATCTAATCTGGTACCTCCTGCAACCGTCATTATAGCTCCCTCTTAGAGATATCACCTGTGACCCCGCCCGGAACAAGAGCAACAACAAGGGAAAACAACAGACAAGAATAATACTCTTATAATAAGAACAATAATAAAAACAAGAACGAGAACAATCGTCACAGTAGCTCCTCAGAGCTATTACTTGTGACCTGCCCGGAACAAGAGCAACAAAAAGGGAAAACAACAAACAAGAATAATACACTTATAATAAGAACAATAATAAAAACAAGAACGGGAAAAATCATCACAGTAGCTCCTTCTCAGAACTATCACTTGTAACCT
>SNQJ01S0193352.1:4722-17765 GCA_010110895.2 Picea sitchensis | reverse complement strand
AAATAATCCCAACATGAAGACAATGCAACGATTGTAGAACTACCATGGATGTTGTTCATAATACCTCCTAATTCTTATTTGCAACACACCAACCCATCATTTCTAATCATGTGTCGTTAATCATTGTCTTAGATAACATGATCAGCTTCCTCAATGTTGATCAACCAATGTTCTCTTCTCGAGGCTACTTCATATTGCCTACATTAGATGATGTTGAGGACCCAAAAATTTGTCCATGCTATTTGAACCACCATAACTACATCATTATTAATCATGTGGACAATCACATTTGAATCCTCCCCAATGCGAGACCAAATCTAATGTATTTTCATTCCAAATCTATTATTTCTTCATTCTTGGATTCTTCAATGAATCAACTCCACAACAATGCAATGAACACTTGGACATGTTCAAAACACTTTCCAGTGGCCCCCCGCACCCATCCATCCATATTTTCAAATGCCACTCTCTCCCATTTATTCTACTCAAAATTTTATGAGATAACATTGAAGATGGAATCATCCATTTCATCACAATTAGATGGATTGGAAATTTCCAATTCATTTGTCCACCTGTACCTATGTCATAATCTTCATCCTCCTCCTTCCTTCCCTGTTGGTTTAAAATTTACACAGATTTCTCTGCCAAATTGTTACATAAGGTTGTTGGATTCGAGCGTGAATAGGGCATACAACATGACTCAAAATTAGGAAAACCACCACACAGGTGAGACTCTTCTCACAATATATATTATTCAATGAAGATTCATTACATCATTATATAGGAAATGACTCTACTTAGTTGGTTACAACAAACCACAGACAACTAGACTCTACATTAAGTGAAGTAGAGTTCAACTATGCTACAACTACGCTATTGACTCTTGCAACTGACTCTTTCTCCATTATATTATTTCCAAGTCTCCCCTTAATGGAGATATGGATTCTCTACCACTAACATCTCCTAAACTACTCAAGCCCAATCTTTCAAGGCAGTAATGCTCCATTATTGGCATTTTCACTAGTATTACAATTTACATAAGAGTTATTTCATTTGATTACAACTTTTCTCTAACAAAATGAAACTTAGCTTCAACATGTTTTGTCCTTTCATGAAAAATCAGATTCTTCGCAATATTGGTTGAACTTTGATTATCACATTTGATCATTGTAGGTTCCTTTTGTTCTTTTCCAACATCTTGAAGAAGTCTTCTCAACCGAACAACTTCACAAGTTGCTACAAACAATGCTTTATATTCTACTTCAGTTGATGAAAAAGATACAGTAGGTTTCTTCTTACTACTCAATGAAACAACTCCGGATCCAATGCCGAGCTTACATGATACGATTGGTTGATATTAGATCATGTAGTTACTTGACCAATCGAGATAAAGGTAACTTGTCAACTCAAAGATCGGTCATTAGTATATTTAATACCATAATCAAGTGTTCCTTTTTAGAGACGAGTATTGCCTTTGTTTCATTCAATGTTCTAGAGGTTTTAAGCCATAAATTGACTTAACACATACATTGCTCGAGGAGATGCAGTTTGTGGTGAGATATTTCAATCTATCCACCATATGTCTATACATAGTTTGATTCACCTCCCTCTGAGCCATCATCACAAGAAAGTTCCACATTATGGGAACAATAGAGGCTTACGATCCATTTAAATCACCCAATTACTTCTTTGACATGCCTCTAAAAACAAAAGTTTGGCTGCATTTATCAAACTTCAAGACCTAGGAAGTAATGCAACTCACCAAGATACTTTCATTTCAAAAGCTTGTGACAATTGCTCCTTGATTTCATCAATTAATTTCTTTGCATTTCTTGTAATTATCAAATCATCCACATATAAAATCAATATATACCCTTGTTCATCAAATTTGGTATACATATTTGGATCACTTTTGCTCCTCATAAAACCATGTTTGAGAAAGAAGAGTCTATCTTCTCATACCATGACCTAGGTTCTGTTTAGTCCATACGGCCTTTTCTTTAACCTACACACTAAGTGTTCTTGCCCTTGATCCACAAACCATGGGTTGAGTAAAGGTAAACCTCTTCCTTTCACTAACCATTCAAAAATTCATATTTAACATCTAAGCGGTGTAACTCCAATGGTACTTTGTAGCTAAAACAATTAACAATTTGATAGTATTCAATTTAACTACTGGTGTAATTTTTTTAGCATAATCAATACCTTCTGTTGTGAATACCCTTTTGCAATAATCTAGCTGTCTATACTACCATTTCTTTAAATTTGGAGTTTAATATCATTTGCATCCAATGGGTTTTATGTTTAGGCAATTAGGTCAATTCCCAAGTATTGTTTTCATTACTATAGATTCATATTCTTCCTCATTGCATTTCACCATTCATCATGTTCATTTTCTTAATTAAAACTCATGGGTTCAATGAAATTTGAAATGCTACTCACTAGGGCAAGATCTTTAGCAACACCTCTTAGGGAGCCGAACCTATCATGAAGATCTTCTCAGCGTTATCCTACTCCCCACTTTGTGAAGATTTGTCTTAGCCTCTAGGTGAATTGTGACTTCTTGAATTGTCCATATCGACTGGAGTCCTTGTTGTTTATTTGTTGTTTGTTTAGATTTAGGTTGTGGTTATTGTTGTGGTGGTTGTTTCTTCTCCTCTTTAACTCCTTCATCAAGAGTCTATGTCATTCCTCATGTTGTTGTTGTCATGATTTCCTTCTAATACTGCTTTCATGGAAAAGTACATCTCTACTTGCAAATATACTTTTGTGAGTAGAAGGATCAAAAAGTTTGTATGCTTTGAATTTAGAACCAATACTTAATGAAATGCATTTAATGGATTTTAGCGTAATTTCTTCCTATTCCTTTTGGAATATGAGAAAAATCCTTACAACCAAATACTTTCAAATTATTAATTGCGGGTTTGGAACCATACAAGGCTTAGAAAGGGTAACATTATCAAGACACCTTGTTGGACTTCTATTCTTTAAATAAAAGCTGCATTGTTTATGGATTCAACCAAAATGTATTGAGAGATTCTTACCTTTCATCATCACATTACTTGCACACTCTACTAGAGTTCTTTTTTCCCTTTCAGCGACTTCTACACGATTGCGATTGCGAACAGAGGTGCACTATAAATTGTTATTGTGTTCCATGATAGTGCAATATTGTTGAAGTCCACGGTTATAATCTCCCCCTTTATTTGAACGGAGGATTTTGATGGATTCCTGTATGTTTTTTCCACCATGGACAAATTCCTTAAAATTTTCGAAAACATCACTTTTTTATTCTAAGGAAGTAAACCCATGTGTATCTAGGTGCAATCATCAATAAATGTAGTAAAATGCACTCCTAAATACCTAATGCGCATATGACTAGAAACATCAATATTCACAATATCTAACACATATCTCTTTTTCCTATCGGGATTAGAGGGAATTCATCTATGTGCATGTTTCCTAATGCACAACCTTCACAAAAAACATTTATGTTCTTTAACATGGGAATTTCAACCGGTACTACGTAATAATAATGTCGTGGGGATGATTGATGTGGCCATACCTTTGATGCCAAAAGAATCTCTGTTGGCATAGCTGCAAAAGTTAGTGTGGTGGGCTTTGTTGGTAACATCAATTTTGTATAGGCCTCTTTTTCTCGACTCGTTGCAATAGTTTGGAAGTGGTCCAACATATCCTTCACTATGCAATAATTCTTAAAAATTCAACCTTCAAGTTTTGATGTGTAATGGTGTACAGAGATCCAATTTTTCTTTATCCCTAGCACATAAACAACATTGTGAATGTGATGAATAGTACCATTTGGAAATGTCACGGGAATGTCTCTATATCCCTTGATATGATGAGCACACTCATCTCCAAGATATATGTTGTCGATACGTGTTTCTTTTTAAAAATTAGCATAGCAGGTTCTTATTACAAGTCCATATGTCTTGATGCTTTCTGGAATCCACAAACCCGGTATCAATATCATCTATTTCAACAGATAAGAGAAGTAGCATTAGACACAAACAACCTAAGATCCAGTGAATCAAAATTCAGGGGTTCATGATATCATCACTAGCAATAAATATTCTAAGATGTGATTTGAATATTTTTACGCATAATGATCTGAATGTGTTCTAGGTTTATTCCTAACCTCATCGCTCTTCTTCTTATGTGATCTTTAACAATATGTCTAGGTCAAAGCACGGCTTCAGTCACATTGGGTCCTTTCTGCCAATTCGGTCTTTGGAGATTGTCTTCTACGTGATGAACTTCCCTCGCCATGACTGCCTCCTCGCCTCTTTCTCTTGATCTCTCCCTCTGGATCTCTTATTTGACCACGATTCTAAATTTGAATTTTGAGGCTTCTATTTCCCACACCTCTCTTCCTCTTGTGGTAAAATACCTGTCGGTTCTTCAAATGTGGGAGGTTTATCCCTTGCTGTGAGACCTTTTATTAACATTCGATAATCTTCTAGCATACCATTTGAGGTAATAGTGACGGTCGGTGTTGGGAAGCAGGTTTCCCCTATATTTCTAAGCTTGTCTTTCACCTCTTTAATCTGACCCAAAAATGAACTAACATAATCATTTCCATCCATCTTAATGTACAGTTTTTCAGGGAACAAAATGATTTGTGTTGCTTCTGGTTTCATACAAGGCTTTAAGCATTGTCCACGTTTCAACAGAAGTTGCAGATTCTCTAATATGTGGAATTATGCTATCTTTAACAAACATACACAACATTACCTTGTTTTCGCTTCTCCCAATGTCGGTCGTATGTTGTTGTGCACTTGTAGTTGCATCGGGTTCTTTAGTTCCCTTTGCAATGTTTAGACACGGCGCCCTGATGCATCTTGAATTTCCGGTTAATGAAATTCAAGATAATCAACTATTGGCTTCATTGAGGGTAGGTCTTTGCCGGAGGATTCACTACATCTCTACAGAATTAATGCCTTGTTCAATCAGAGAATGGATCCTTGTATCCTCGCCGATCTTGAACTTTTGTCAAAATTGTTGAAGCGATTGGCCATTTCTGCGAGATACACCTATATGATTCTACCTATGTTCTTAGATTTCTTAAAAGAAATATAAAGAAGAAAACTTTAAAGAAACCTTAACCTTCATGTATATAATAAAAAGTATAAATTTCTTAAAAGAAAACTTTCCTTTAAAAGAAACCCTTTTTAATGCATACTCATCCACCTTTAAATATCCACTTTTACTAAACTTCAATATCCACTTGATAAAGATGATACCTCGCACAATATCCACTTAAGGACATACTTCACAAAAGTATCCACTTTAATAAAAAATTATGCTTCACAAAAATTTATGCCTAATCGAATTAGGATTAAACCATGCTCATGTATAACACAAAAAAAACTCTCATTCATACAATACCCTTCATGATTTTCTTCAAACTCCACCCATGCAAACTACCTCCATGCTACCTCCACGATATCATGCATGCAAACTACCTCCACGCTACCAATGCATATAACATTATTCAAGATTTGGTGTGTATGCTCACCGCACCAGCAACAACGACACTCACCACCGGTGTGACACGGATTCAAACAAACTCACAAATGGCCCTGAAATCGAGCGACATTTTGAATTAGATTGGCAGAGCAGAAATGAAGTAATGACAACCATACCCTTGAATGGCTGGTTCTTTCACTCTCCATGGAAAAAAACAAAACAGCTCACGGCCTCCCTCAATCAGCTTAAGTCGAAACTAACATGGCTCCTGAAATGGTGAATGGGGTGCTAAGCGGCGCTGTCACTATGGAAGGGGCGTTAAACCTCATAGAGGTGATGCATGGTGCTGGGTGCTAAAATTCTTGGATGGCTTAGAAGTCGCGAGGCCACGAGGAATTTTAAAGTTATTAAGAGTGAGGAGGATAGAGTCTCCCTCTCACGACATGGGAGCACTTTCAGTTGCCCCTACTCGAATTAATTTGAGATATTTCCAGCGGATATTGATTGAGAGAGTTGGATCAACCTGCGCTCACGATACTCAACTCAAATTAGGAAAACCACCACCTGAAGTGAGACTCGACTCACAATCTATATTATTCAATGAAGGCAAATTACATCATTATATGGGAAGCTTGAATCCTACTTGGTTAGTTTACAACAAACCCTTGAAAAATAGACTCAATAAATTGAAGTAGGTTTAGCTACTAACTCTTCATTATTTCAAGTACATGTTATTGCCTCTTGATTTGGGCTTCACTTTGTTTGTGGATTCAATTGATAGTGCATTTTCTTTGCGCCCACATTCGAGGGGAAAATAGATCGCATCGTTGGACAAATTTTCAAATCGGATCTTCCCTCATAATCATAACGGAGCCTTGTTTTCATGAATTCCTCTTTCCGATGAAATTATTTATCATCGAAATGGATATCTGATTGTTTTAGGATCTTGAAAACACCTTTGCGGGTGGGGTTCGATTCATCAAGCCATCACATCTAAAACTTCCAAGCTTTCTTTTGCTTGTGATGGAAATCACTCCTTCCCAGAAGGAATGCATGGTGAAAAGGTGGTATTTCGAAAAATTACTCACGACCACAGAGGGGCTGAATCTGAGCAATGGTGAACTCATGGATGGGTCACCATTTCCTAGAATTCACCTGTTTTTAAGTGACGGTGTTGAATATTTTGGTACATCGATAAAGGTATATTCTGGGGACTTGAAAATGATAGTTGTTATTGGGGAATTGATGCAGCGGATAGCCATATGTGTGCGATCATGGCTTATCTGAGTGCAATTTGCTAAAGAAGAAGAAAGAAAATTATTTAATGCTTACGAAATTTAACAATAGCCTATGGAACCGGACAACCCTTCTACATGATTTCTGCATTTCATCACTTTCCTATTCAACGATGACTCCCCCTAATTTCCACGCCCTAGTTGAATAAATTATTCCAAGAATTAGTTGTCAAGATACTTGCATAGTTTTCCCTATTATTGTGAAGGCTCACTCTAAAATGAAATGTTTTTTGTTTCACTTTTCAGGAGGTGCAGAACACACATCCTTTCTTCCCAAACTATTTGATTCTTTTACAACACCAGTTTCTGAGAGTTGATGGGCCCGGTTCTTAGAATGGGCAATAGAATTTTGGCTCTCAAGACTCTCCGTGCGGCCCCCTATGTACGATGATGATTGTATGATAGCGGTTAAATAACATATCATACTCTTTTTTCTCATGAGCCCTTTATCCCAAGTTCTCTTGTGGAACCCATCGATAACAAAATCGTTTATCTCTTCACTATTCGTAGGGAACCTATTCAAGTAAATATCACATTTACTAAGCCATTTAATATCTTGTATCCATGTATCTTCATTCTTTTGCACAATATATGTCATTGAAGGCGACCAGGCATAGTATTCCATTTGCTCCATTTGTTTTAGATATCTTATGGGGAGATGCACCTATAGCAATTGCTTTAATAGGAGAAACCCCCATTTCACTCATCATGATATCATAAGGGTTTGAACTTTTAATTTTAAACTTGTTTGTGATCAAGAATTATTTAATCTTCTCAATTATCTTCCTTTAATGTAAGTCGGATGTATTGTTGGCCCACACTTCACAACCTTATAGAACCACCAGGATCACTAAAATATTAAAGAGAGTTTGCATAGTCTTTTAATCCCATAGCTCTGTTTCTCTACACCTATTTTGAAAAAACATAGAACGCTTTCCAAACTCCCAAAGTTATTTTCTTTCTAGAGCTTTAACTTAGTTTTGTTTGAATTCAATTCCGGGAGTATTTGTAAATGCCACTTCTTCAAAGTGTTTCCTTCAAAGTAAAGAAGTGATGCTCGATTATGTTTTTTGCTAGAGAAAACTACCACTTCGTCTTGCTAGTATTGACTTACATCCCACTATTCTACTACAAAGTTCTCAAGGGAAATTAAGTATTCTTGCAACCCAAGGACGGATTTAGCAATCGGAATGGGTCATCTGCATACAAAAGATTCCTTATCACAAAATCATAAAGAACGCACCCTCACGTAAGTTTAACCACTCACTAAGTTTATCTAAATACAAATAAAAGATTGTTAGGATCAATGGGCACCTTGCTGACCACTGATATCGCTCCACAAACTGAGATACCAAGCGTGTTGATTTTGACTTTAACCTCCTCTCCTTACATAGCCTATGGGCCAGTTCTCTAAGATGCGCCAATCCCAAGTTCCTCCATTATATGCCAAAGCTTATCTTTAGGGATCGTGTCAAAGATTTTTGAAATCGACAAAGCAACAGAAGGATTCCTCTTTTTTCTCCCACACACTTTTTCAATGATGTGCCAACCTTAGAGTTATAACATGATCAATCGTTGAGTGTTTGGGTCTAAAACCTGCTTTCCCTTCAACACGTTTATATCTTTCTTCTGCCCACTTGCTGACTTTCTTTTCACACATAGTTCGAATAACTTTGAAACAGGGGTTATCCGTGTTCCTATAGTTGGAGGTATTTTTGACATCACCACTCTTGAAAATTGGTATTGCTAGGCTCATTGTCAAATCTGTAGGGAATCCTTGTTGGATGATGTCGTTGAAAATTTTCATAATGTGAAGTGCAATAATTTTTGAACCCCACTTTAGATGTTCTGCTTGAAGTTTAAACTAAATATTTTCTTTATTTTGCCCACCTCATTTTCTTGCATGATGAAGAGCTTAGTAGTAGTGTTGACCAAGGGAGGAGGGTCCACCTTAGGATATTTCTCATAAAGTTTCTTTGCATACTTGAACCATTGATAAGCTATGATATTATTCTCAGGTTGTTTCTTTCTCATTGAAGTTCCTTCCAAAATAACATGGGGTTATTTTTCCCCAAGAAGAATAGTTCCTCCTCCTTGAGATCATGAAATCTTTTTCTTTTACACAATTTTCTTTGTGAGCTTTTTATGTTTATTTCTTTACGTCTTGACTCTTTCAGAAACTTCCGCTGCATTTTCCTCATCCAAACCAAACATTGGCGAAAGCAATGTGTTTCAGATTTTATTTTTTCTCTTTTTCATTATGTAAGTGCGCTTTGAATTAAAATTTTTAGCTCATGGCTATGAAGGCCCCGGGACATAATTTTCTCCTTGTTAAACTACCTCTTTAGTGCTATCTTGAAAGTGTTACAGTTTTTAAGTCAAAAGAATTCTTCCTTTTGAAGGAGGTTGTTGAATGTGTTTCTTTTTGTCCCATGTTGTTGTTGTTCAGCCAAGTGAGACTTAAATAGATCAGTCTATGACCAGATTTCAACTCCCACAGTTGAAATCTGATCATAAACTTCCTCCATTTATCACGCACGGCAATGAGAAAAGAATTGCATAGTCTAACACACTTGCTCCATTGTAGGTATTGCATGTGAAATTGCTAAAGTTCGTCCATCTAGCCAACCCATTACAAAAGACTAAGTCAAATGCCCCACATAGAGTGAGAAGCATTTGTTTAAAAAGTTTGTAGCTTTTGTTGTCCTCTGAGACTTTTGTCCACTGATGATTTATTTCTTATGTAAGCCAAATGGGGTTGCAGTCTTCCTTGCAACGAATAATACTAGCTTGTTCACATGATGTCCTAGCATTGAGATCACCCACTATAAGGACTTCACTTAGTTGAGAGTACACTTCAATATTGTTTTTTAAGGCTGCAAAGAGGTGGTCAAGCCCCTACTTTTGTAAGTTTTTAAAACTTGTGGGGAAAAATAACATGGTATTTGTGGTCAAGCCCCCTACTTTTGTAAGTTTTTAAAACTTGTGGGGAAAAATAACATGCTACAATTCTGATGATGTTACCATTTTCTGATATTTTAAACCAAAGGAATTGTTTATTTGAGTCTTCTCTTTATTATATTTTCTACTCCTTAAATTCATTTGAAAATTTACAGATATTTTTCAGATTTAACTATGATTCATTCGATTACTTGACCCTTTGAGAGGTGTATGTAATGGAATGGAAAAATGCGGAAATCATTATGTGTATGAACACAAAGCATGAGTAGTGTAACCTACAAAGAGAAGTGGACAAGGTGTCCAATGGTGTTCTAGACAACACCTCAGGCCCTTAATTTTTATGAGGAGTGGTATTTATGAGGCATTCAAAATGAGTGGTTAAATTTAACAATAATTCATGGCACCACTAGTGTGTATACATATGTATACTAAAGATAACATATATGTTTTTCATAGAGTTATGGGAGTATTCAAACATAGTGGTTGATTCTATGAAGCATGCATTTGCACATGTGGACCAAAGCCAACATTCAATCAAACTAGTGGTTGAATGTATGAAGCATGCACTGCACCCCTTGTGTGTACATGTGGGCCAAGACCAAAGCTCATGCATATGTTTTCTCTTGAAATGATTTCCAAATGATATAGGTAGAGATGTGGATAAAAGGTTGCATCTATGTTCTCATTAAATGGATGATATTTATTTGCCTAGCCCCTCAAGGTAGCCATGGGGTGCCTAGAAATGTGCATTGAAGACACTATAACCAACATAATTATCACACTTTGATGGCAACAAAAGTGTGTATTATTATGTTGATTGCAACAAACCTATGTGTGATTCGAGGGAGAAATTTTCCTATTCCATTGCCACCATCATCATAGGGCCATTCCATGTTGGCATCTCTTTGGTATCACAATTGGACATGGAAGATGATGATACCTCACTCATGGAATGTTTCACATTATTTTTTTTTGAAGTCTTGATTATGACTCATTTTTTTGGTTTGGAGTTCAATTCCCCCCAGTGCCCTCGTTACGATTTTCATGTCTCATTGGGAGCCCTAGAGGATCCACACAAAACTAGTGTCTTATTTTTTGGCTGTATTGGATGGTTGGAAGCGCTAGGAAGCTAAGGCTTGTTCCCTTAATACGATTATGCTTCTGGAGGGTATTGATAGCTTCAGGTTCAATATCATGAGCTTCTCCATTACTACTCTTCATATTTTCTAAGTGTACATTCATTCATTAAAAAAATGAGAATAAACAAGGCTAGATGGTACTACGTAGTGTAGTCCCTGTTGAATTGGATGGGTGTAGGCCAATAGAAATATCAACAACAAAAGGAAAGGTGGGTAGTTAGCGAAATGCATTTGAAGATAAGTTTACTCTATTAGTGGGACCATTGGCATCCGAAAATCATGTGTCTCACAATCACTAGCTAACTATCATACATGCTATCTATCCTTCCCATCGCCACATCCTTCGAACCAAGAAATCTATCCATAAGGCCTTACTAGATGGAAGGAATGAAGTACCCAAATTATTTTGATTCTAGCCTTGAAAGGAATTGGGAATATATTTCATTTTGAGGGAAAGTAGTATCCTAATTCATGTCTTACCATTACCCACTTAGTTTAATTACATTGAAGGTGTTCTTTTAAGGGGAGGGTTCTGCTCCAAGCTTTGCCATATGTCAAAGATGCATGGGAGCATTCCATGTGTCATAATTTCATGGTGTATGTAAACTTTCCATGTGTCCACTACAATAAAGTTGTCCCGAGAGGTAGATATTTGAAGTGAGTATGCTCTATTGTTGTAAATATCTTACATGGTGCTTCTATGGACAATTGAGTCAACATTGATGAAGGTGGTTTGACTTTTCTAGGTTAGGCTTGGATTATTTGATTAAAAAAACAAAATCCAGAGAGAAATCAAAACCTATAGTGAGGAGGGACATGATTATTCAAGCCATGGCATGAGAAACAATGAAACTTGTAAACAAGGAGCCCACAAACACAGTGGATTTTTGGTCCGACCAATAGTTTTGCCTCTGAATTGATATGGATCCAAATTGTACTCATGTGACTTGTAGCTAATAATTTTGTGGTTTGAGTTAGTTCATGGCTTGAGGAGTTGACTTCATGTTTTGACGATTTGACCTGTAGCTAAGGGTTGCATTAGTACAGCCAAATCGTGGGATGAAAATAATAGAGATTTGAGTCGACTGGAATAATAGAGATTAGGGTTGAAGGGATTTATTCACGAGCCAGAAGAAATGGGGATGGGGCTCAAACGAAGGTAGTCCATCAATATTTAGAGAAGACGACACTGATAGAGGTAGAACAATATGAAAAGTGAATATTAAATCCAACAAGACTCAAACTAAACCTATAAGATTTCAAGCAAAGATAGAGCTTCAATCCAAATGAATTTTGAGACCTAAACTAATAAACTTGTTCTATGTCTTAAACCCCTCCAAGACTGAATACACCATTTCATCCTAGTAATGCTAAACCTACATATTAGGATTGAAGTTGTTTCCTAACTCTTCCACATGAGAGAGGGAAGATACTACCTTTCACTTGTTAGACTACACATGTCACCCAACCTCAATATTCATAGTCCATATTGCTTGGAACTGCATCAACACCCTCCCCGAAAAACAAATCAATTAAGGGGTTCATATTAGCATGCAAGGCCAAAAAATCCAACCATGGAAGATAGTGTGCACCTTGCTTCTTGATAGTGAGCCTGAACCATAATGTTCTAGGTGACAAACTATAAGACATGATGGGTTGCAACATCAAAGTTAGACAACAAACAAACATATTTTGATACCAACCCCTAGTACGAATTCAAGGAAATAATAGTAGGTTTGATGGAAACATTATTACGGAAAGAGGTAAGATGTGCCTATAACTGATGGATCATGGTTTTTTGAAACCTCCTTTACACATACAATTCAAAACAATTCGTGTTGAAATGCCTTACTATTGGATAAGTTATCAATTTCTCACCACATTTATCTTTTTGCAATCTTGCTTAGGTATAAAACATGTATTACTATAGGAACCATGTGCTACATTTTGGGTAGCCATCAACTTCCCAAATTTCTTGCATTGAATCTTGGTTGTGACTTACTTACTTTTATTGACTTTGTAAAATGAGCTACCATCAACCATGAATCAATTTTTTTTCTTTCAAAATGCCTAATGGTTTCAAATGAATGGAAAGACTCATGTGACGGTTTATTTTATGATGGAAATATGAGCATGTGCAACTAGATAATTGGATGGC
>SNQJ01S0193351.1:0-12234 GCA_010110895.2 Picea sitchensis | reverse complement strand
CAATACCTCCAAATGATGATAATAAGAATAATTTTGCAGGCTCCAATGCTTTTGGAAGACACAACTCCATATACAACCGCACAGGGTCACAAAATTTATAATCAGGAAAGCTTGAATGGTAAGAAATTACCTCTTGTACCTGATTTTTGCTCACTCGTTGTTCGAGGTTCTCAGAACATGTGGGTAGAGGACTAATGCGGGTCAGCTGATCAGAGGTGATATTTTCTCATTTACAGGTTTAATACAGGAGATGAACTGCACCTCTAGTTCCTCCATTTTTCCTTTGTCTTCTCTGAAAACATATGCTAGCTGAGAGAAAGAAGTCTCTTCATGGGTATCCACGGATGGCTCTTTTTCTCTATCATGTTGCTCTTGGTAGGAGATTTCTCTTTCATAAGAAGACTGACAGCCTATGCTTTCTTCTTCTGAATACTCTTCAGGGGTAGGTGAGCGCATAACTCTTTTATCTTGCAAAGAGAAAAGAGAAATATCTTGATTCTTTTCTTCAACCATTTCTTCTTTTAAATATGAGACAACAGGTGTACTAGGGGTGGAAAATAATGCATCCATAGTTATGCCATCATCAACGCTATCATCAATCATATCTAGAAGGAATTCTTTTTGGGAAATAGAGAGAGAAAACTTTTCATATGTATTTGCAAAATACTCACTTTCATCCTTACTTTCTTTCTCAATCAGATCTTCATCGGACTCATCACACGAGGAACACTCTATCGTCTGTTGAATGTGGAGTGCAAACCTCTTACAACAGTCATCAAAAATAAGATGAGTCGGGTAAATCTTCCCGTAATATGAATTAAAAGCATCGTGAAAATCCTTCAAAGGATGGATACTAGAAGCAGGGAGAGATAGACACCATCCAAGAGCATCTTCTTCTAAAGAAAAACTGAACATCTTGATCCAGACATCCTCATGAAAGAATCCATGTTCAAGCATGCATACATGAAATTTTAATAAGTGCTCACCAGGATGGTCATTCTTGCTTCCTCTGAATCTCGGAAGATAATCATCCCATTCGTTTATAGCCGACACTGGATGTGGATAACCAGATATGGCTAAGAAATTGAAAGGGGAAGAATTATGAGCCAAGATAGTCGAGAGATGTGGCTCCTCCTTTTCTCCTTCATGGCTCTCTCTAGGATCAGTTTCACAATCACTATAAATAGGAACCATGAAAGAGCTCTGCTCTTCGTCGTCTTCGCTAGGATATCCGTCAAAAGCTGTTTGTTCTTGGTCAGTATCCAACATCACTTCTTCATCATAAGCAAGGCTGCTAAGAACATCTGTTTTAAGGAACGAAATATCCTCTACATTTTCTTCATAAGAGCAACAAGCAAAATCTGTCGCCAATCCCTCTATTCTTGCTTAAAAAGATTTTACCAGCTCCATCAACTCCTCCGAGGTATATCCTTCATTCTCACGGCTTTCGCAAGAACGAACTATGTCCTGAGCACCATCTCTATATTCCTCACAACAACTATGACGAATTAACTCAAAGGAATAAAATTTTTGACATTGAGTATTGAAAGTTGCATGAAACTCTCTCAGGGAGGAGATACTAGCAGGGGGAAAGGATTGATACCACTCACGAGCATCCCCGTCTAATGAGAACATGAACATATTCATTAATACATCCTCATGATGTATCTCCCACTGATGCATGATTTCATGAAACTCACGGATATGCTCGGCAGGGTTGTCATCTCTGTGTTCTCTAAATATGGGGAAAAAATCAACCCACTGATCCACAATAGGAATAACATTTGGAAAACCAGGAACAACAGAGAAATTAAAAGGAGCAAACCTCCAAGCCAAGATTTTTTCCATCTCAAACTAGTGGAGTCGCCAATCGATTCTTTAATCATGGAGTCGCCAGGTGAATGATATGTTGTCTGAAAGTGTTTGGCCTTTGTTCACTATCAAAGACCAGATCTGATCGTTATCGTTCTCATAGGGAACTTTTCAATTTGAGAAAGCAACTAAAAGCCTTCTTCGAGAACTTCAGGTGTTGCTAGAGGCAGCTAAAAGATCCGATCGTTATCGTTCTCCTAGGGAACTTTAGGTGTTGCTAGAGGTAGTTGTGGAGTAGACCTCGTGTGTATGCCTTTCAGAACCACAACTAAAATAGTGGAGTCGCCAGGTTCAAGTTGCAATCTTCAATGGTTCTGATATCTGATGCACCTTCAAAATCATAAGCTCTTTGTCGTTTTATCCAAGGGAAATGTCTTCAATTCGTTCCTCGGCAACGACGCTAGAAATGTTGGCACTAGAAGTCACCTCGAGATTGCATTGGAGGTAAGCATAGTACCCATCATTTTTAATGTCACAGTGAATAAATTTAAAGGGGGTCAAATGGGCGCAGACTCAAGAAAATATCGTTCTAACTCAGAAATTTGGACTGGTATGCGCAAGAAGTTGAGGTCTTGAATCAACTTCAGTGAGTGAGTTGTAGTAAGGGTGAATAGAGGGAAGAATTTGGTGAGGAGGGTGTAGAGGTCTGTCATGGAAATTTGGTCTTCCAGCAGCCTAAGGAGGAAAAACTTAAACACAAGATCCTGTTGAATTCAAATCTCAAAGAAACTGAAAGAAATTATAACAACACTATAATCGAACATTCATCATAATACAGTCACAACAATCCATGTGAATCAGTCAATCATGAAATCTATCAGTATCGGAGGCAAATAAGATAGAGTAAGAAAGTTGACTTAGATTAATCAAGAAGTCTCAAAAACAAATACATAACCAGAGAACTAGAGCTTCATCAAAACTTTACAATACGAGAGCCTAGCTCAACCATCGACCTTAACAAAATATCAAAACTACCTATTTATACTCAGACCAGTCCACCACTACCAGGGGTGTGACCTGGCTACTACATTCAAAGCCTTTTGTCTGCGCTTTCTTCTATCAGACTGAGCGTGCATCTCTCTGTCAGACGCAAGCTCAGATCGACATGGGCCTGCAAAACAATTCGTCCACAGGGGTACCTCGGGCTAGCAACTTTGTTTTCCATGGCTGGCTCCTCGATACTTCTAATTACTCGGTGATTCGAGGTTTCAACCACACGATCTGCTTTCCATTAACTACTTTTCCTCGGGGACTCAACGAGAATTAAACCTCAGGGGGCGTCCACATGTTGCTCTTGGATATAACACTATATGATCATGTGATTGAAGGTTCGTCAAAAGAGGTTTGGATTTACACCGCTTTTGAGCCCGCAATTCACCATCTTCCGCCACGTATTAATTTTTCCTTACCATGGTTTCAATTGCAGGACCGCTCACGAAAATTATCCCCGAGCATGTTGCATCCCCGCAATGAACTACGGCCACAAATCTGGTCCCGATCTAAGATCTAGGCACACCTGCTAGATTTAACGCTACTGCCAAGCTTAACTGCTCGCCAGCTTTAGGATCTTCCAAACTGTGCCTTGGGAGGGGAGGGCGCTACTTTTGACATTGAACAATATCACATCAACGGATCAGATCTACCTCCTCCAAATCAACATTCGAGATCCACTTCGGGTCTCCGGGCTCCAGGAAAATCAAAACTCAAATCTCGCTTACCTTTTGTGCTTTACCTAGAGTTGTCGATCTATTAACGTGTGTCCGCTTCAATCAATGGCTCTGCTCCTACTTCGGGACTTTGACCTCTTCAACTAGATCGACGACCCTTCTTCTCCCTTCTCGATCGACGATCGAGAGCTACTTCGGGTCTTCGGGCTCCGGGAAAATCAAATCTCAAACCTCATCCTCTTCCATGCGCTTTTGAATGTGAAACATGAAGAGTTTCTCGGAGGAAAACTCCCAAAGTTAGAGATTGGTTGCCGCATGTCCCTGCTGACGGATGGTCCAGATTCACTTCTGGACTTCGGGCTTCAGCTCTTCAAAATTTTTACACACTTCCCACTTCAAAACTCTCGAAGCTTATTTCCCCGAACACTTGGATCGAATGCCACGTGCTCCCTTCAAGATCAACAAATCATGCTTACTTCGGGGCTTTGGGGACTTCAAAACTTTTTCTTTTGCGCTATACTTTGTGCAACTTTGGACTTCTGGATGCCCATGGATCGTTGATCTAGAATGTTCCTGGAATCTCCGCCACTGAAGGATTACAACTGCATGTTGCTTTTAAGCCTGAAATGGGCTGCTTTGAATGTCGCCCTTTATGTCCATGGCTGCAGCCTGCGTGAACAAGGATTTGGGCGACTGATTGTGGGCTGGGAAAATAGGGAGACCAGTGACTGAAAAAGGAGACGAGTGTTCATCCTTGGAGAAAAACAGAGGGGCTTGGGGCCAAGATTTCACTCGGGTAAGATATTTAAGGAAAACCAGGGTGAACAAACGAACAAGGGCAAACAAAGAACAATTTACAAGTCGAAGGGGGGAAAAACTTAAGATTTGGTTTTCAAAAAGGATAGAGACAGGGAAAGACTACATATTCGGGTATATCGACACACACCTACGACCCTTGACAACCTTATGTGATAACACCTTAAAGAAACTTGCCCTTCTCCCAATAAATTGTTCCAGCAAGGAAATAACTTGGACATGGAAAGTAACTCGACGTCAGTAGGTATACAACTCAACCCTAAACAAGATCTTGGCCCAACAATGAAGAAATTGGCCCCTCAAAATATATCTAAACTTGACTATAAGTGATTTCGACCTCTAGATAAGGAACTCGACCCACCAACACAAGAAAATACATCCACAAGCTTAGCTCCTCTCCCTCAAGAAAAAACAACCTCTATAGGGAAAACTCAACTGCCAAAGGATGAATATCTTGACCACAATGAAACACGATGAAAAGATTTGAGTGATATTCTCTCCACGATAAGCTACGGTGTATAGTCTCACCACCAAAACCAATATTCTTATTCTCTAGGGTTTTTTGTCCCAAGAGCCAAAGCTACAAGAGATCTCTCAAATTCATTTTTAGAAAATGACAATGCATAATGAGAGAGGGCGCCCTCATTGTCCTTTTATTTCATCGTTGAACCTTTTTAGACCCTTTTACCCTTTTAACAAAGTAAAGTGACTTTATAAACTCAAGTCACTTAAAACACCTTTTTAATTAATTACTCAATGTCACTTTAGAAATATAACATTTTAGGCATAAGTGACATCCAATAACCACCTTGAACCCCTTTTCTTTGTTGTTTATAGGCTACGAGAATCAACTAGGCTACTACACCATCCATCTGGAGTGATCACTTGAAAAGGGACATCACATTCAATGCATATGCAAGTCTGTCGTCTGCAAGTCATGGGGACAAGTCACCTTTGGGTCCACATGTCCAGATTGTGTGCCCAAGGACTCCTACTTGTTCCATATAAAGGCAACTCGAACAATCACCACTTTGTCCATCCATTCGGGCAAACACTTCAACTCATTCAGTTTGTTTACGTCAACATTCCACACTCGACCTAGCAGTGCACCTACTGCCATCTGTGGCGGAGGCCTTACAGATAGTCTCTAATGGACACTCAAATGTTTCTACCAATAGTTCTTAGTTCATCCATGTGGTGAATCAAAAGAAAGGAAGGAAAACAAAAAAAATTATTCAGTTGACAAAGGACAAATAGAGGATGAGAGGGAGTTTGAGTACAAAGAGGATCCAAAGGGATCTAAGCACTGGGGGATGATTTTCTACTATTGGGCCACCCCTTTTTTCTCTATGTCATTTTACTTTTCCTGCATTTACTCCTTAAATGCACACCATCTGCTCCTTTTCTTCTTTGTATCTTCTTTTTGTAGTTGGTAGACCCCTATGTTTTTGGATTTCCTTGACCCTTTCCCATTCTCCTTGAAAATCTTTGTTCTAATCAATGGATAGATGCTCTAGCTCTAGATAAATTGAAGTGGCTCTAACTTGAGAGAAATTGTACAAAAGCACAGGTCTTTGGGAATGTTTCTTGTCCTTAATTGAATAGATACATGGCTTTGATTGTATATGACTATGGCTTCGCAAAGTGGCTTTGATTCCATTTCTAACTCATGCAACATCACCACCACTTAAATACACACAACAATGCTTGCTCTACAGTGAATACATCCCTACATGCACACGTATGTGTAATGTAATTCTTGAGTAAGACATTACACATGAGAGAATTAATAATTTAAATATTAGCGCATGTCTAAAGAAGTAAGTGGTTATCATCTTACCATCTCAATTACATAATATGTATAAAGAGAAAGGAAGGTAGCAAGGCGAACCAGAAATGAAAGAAATGAATGGGATAAAACTTAAAAAAAGAAAAGAAAAAGGCTTGGTGACTTTTGTAACAAAAAGTCAATAAGCTTGCAAGCAAATTGGAGCATTATAGGTTTATGGGTCAAGTTACTTGCGATATTAGACTGTCCACCTTCTGAATGTAACACATCCTACATGCAAAGAGGCAAATGCTGAGTAACTTGACCCATAAGTTACACGTTGGATGGGTGGTCACATCTTTATCAACCAATCTTTAAGGCCCTACTCAAAATAAGGCCTAGTATCACCCTATATAGTTAGTTTAATTTAAAGGTATTATTTTTGCACGCTAAGGACAACGCAATCGCCAACAGATTGGCCCTCAGTCATAGTCATCTAAGATATTATAGAACCATGTACACAAAAAGTAGGACCTTTTAGTTATGACATTACTTTCAATATCACAACTCCCAATGTGTGTGGTGGCAGTAGATTAGATGATGTGAACATTTGGGCCTTTTTAAGGCAATTTTCAATTCATACGAATCGGGGGGCGCTGCCCATTGGATTGCCACATACAGAGAGCCCCCCATCTGAAAGAGAATTTCCGTCGCTTCAATTTGATATAGGATGAGGTCGATCAGTGGTTTTAATGACCGCCCTCAGGGCGATGGCGAACCCAGATATGCCATCTCCCGCAGTGATGAGAATCACCTGCCTTGCGATGATTTCGAGCCCAGCTCGGGCCGTGATTTTAATCACCCGCCTCCATATTATGGTGAAACGGGAGGCGAGCCGAGATATGCCATCCATGTCACACTCATGATATGGGCCTTAGTAGCTCTTCTTCTTGTGGTCTTGCTCGTCTTTTTTCTACACTTTTTTCTGCACGTTTATGCCAGATGGATTTGGAGACCATCTGCTAGATTTTCCAGACGGAGTCGAAGGAGATCAGCTTCTAGGCGTCGTCGGATTCATTTCACAGGTCAAGAACCAGCGAGACTGCAAAATGTGGGGTTGGATCCTGCGATATTAGAGACTCTGCCCATGTTTCTTTACAAATCACAGAATTTCACAGATGGTCTGGACTGCGCTGTCTGCCTGTGTGAGTTGGAGGAGAATGAGAAAGCCCGTCTTCTGCCCAATTGCAGGCATAGTTTTCATGTAGACTGTATTGACATGTGGTTTCTTTCTCATTCCACTTGTCCCCTTTGCAGAACCGGCGCCCAGCCCCATCAGCCAGTTTCCGAATCCACTAGAATAGAGTTACAATCCCTGGATCGGTTATTTCAGCGACCCATGAGATAATTTGAATTCGGAGCAAGGGCAGGCTGTAAGCTCTGGAGAAGAAAATAATCTGTGATGTAGGAGCATCCTTGGATCTCTGGCGGTCCTGCATAACATAGAAAATCAATAGATATCTAATTCCAGCGGCCATTTTGTGTTTAATTAGCAGTTTGTTGTTTGTTGATGACTTCGTTTAATCTGGGCAACGTCCGGGAGATTTGGTGAGCCAACAAGGGATCTCATGTTCCACAGTTGATTTACGGAGCACACATTTGTTCTCATAATCCACACGAGGTATGCAGAGACTTCCACCTTTTGAACGTGACATTTCTGGCAATCGCTGGCAGGGAGGGGACGATACACTACGTACCTAACCTAATTTCTTTAAAATAGGCGAAAACAAAACAGAAGACCTAATTTCTTTAAAATAGGTCAAAACAAAACAGAAGACAAGCAAAATGAGTCTTCAGCTGAATTGACTGATTGCCTCTAGTGGTAAATAAGATAAAAACGAAGGCAAGACTGCTGGGTTTGGTCTTAGCATAATCTTGCGGAGTTAAAAGGCCAAATGGCATTCCCTGAGTGGAGGCTCACTGGGCTGTGATTCCACTGGAAACTGTCAGATAGCTCGGATATAAGAGAGGAATATCGCTGAGAGAGAACGCAGGCTCAGGGAGAGAGACCGGGCGCTGGGTACTAGAGGAAAGGAGGCTGCAAAGAGTTCACTGGGGAGAGGAGCGAAGTCCTGAGAAGAATCAGACAGCAGAATCTGTGGATGAGAAGAGAAGGGGTAGCAGACAGGCTGGAGCATAAACAACAAAGAAATAATTGTGTGTGAGGAAATTGAACCGAATTACACAGAGATGCATTTCTGGACATGTGAGAATAAATAGATTGCTTAGATCGAAATCATACAATGTAATGAGTAAGCAACTTTGTGATTTGATTGTTTTAATTTGAATCTTATAATGAAAGTATTCAGTAATTCTTGTTCTCTAATCGATCATAAAATAGAATGAGTGAAGAACTCTGTAATTCGATTGTTTTAAGTCGAGTGTTATAATGCAATCACTGAATAATTGTTGTTTTCTGATTGAATCTTGATTGTGGCCTGCTCTTAGCTTCAAATTTGGATGAGTCTTTATGGATGATGTTATTTCTACTTCACYGTGTTTCACTATTGTGTTTCTAGAGTTTTATGTCCATGCCAAGTTGCTTTCACACATTTGTTATGCACTTTGGCTCTCTTTGTTGCATCAATTGGTATTAGGGTAAGAAGACCTTGTGGTGAGGGCTGCATCAATTGGTATTAAGTAGGAAGACCTTGAGGTGAGAACAACTCCAGCGTTGGGTAGAGTTGTGAAGCGGGGAGGCAGCTTTGGTGTCGAGACCGGGTAGGCGTTGTGCAACCATGCAAGAAAGGTGCAGAAAAGAGACTAAKCATGGCAGATAGAGGAGTGAACGAGAATTGGGCAKGAGACATYTAAGAGCTGCAAGTATTACATATATTACATAGACGTTGAAAACTATTACCATCATTATAGATCTATTTTAACTTCCGTTTTTTATAGCTTCTAGAATCATCAAATCTGTCTAAGTGCAAACTCTTCCTTTTACAYTYTAAAATKGGAAGTRCAAAATATTAGATCTYATATATACAATTTTYATTTACTTAATTTATTATTATTATTATTATTTAAAAGTAAGACTTTTCAATTCCACAASTCCWCTTRAATTTARACAARAAAAAAATCACACATCGACCTAATACTRAAYTRTARAATRAWCTTCTARCTGCAACAAAACTGGATACCATAGAAACAACACAGTGGAAGAGAATTACTAGAATTACTGTTGAGGAACCAAAACTAAGACCATTGAGAGAAGAACCAGAACAAAGATGAGCATCCAAAGACAAGATAACKCGGGCTATTTTGGGTTTGGGAGGTAGATTTAAAATGGTTACACCTATGTATTCCGGGAGTTTAAATCCACCAGAACTAGTGGATTGGATCGGGGAGATGAGAAAATTCTTTGAATTTACGCAGATTGAAGAGCCCGAAAAAGTAAGTCTTT
Organism: Picea sitchensis; assembly: GCA_010110895.2. Classification (NCBI taxonomy): domain Eukaryota; kingdom Viridiplantae; phylum Streptophyta; class Pinopsida; order Pinales; family Pinaceae; genus Picea; species Picea sitchensis. Next base: position 2,648 of record SNQJ01S0193351.1, on the reverse strand, counting down.
TCAGGTACGAAATTGAAGTGCCATGCATCAAGTATGATGGGATACACTGTCGCTGAATTGACAGATGAAAAGGAAAAAAGAAGATCCGGAATTGGGCATGGTGGCAATATTGAAAGATAAATTCTTATCCGTGGATGATTTGCTGAAATTACCAAGGAGGGTACAAAATTTGAAGTAGATGGAAATGTCGGTAAAGGTCTACATGAAAGAGTTTTACGGTCGTTTATAAGATTAAGGCAAAATGACGGAGAGCCCTAAATCTATTGCATGATATGTGTATGCACTATGGTTTGCCTTTCAACATGTGCTTACTGTGTTGAATTTCTTGGTCGTTGAGGCTTATCAATTGCCCTTGAGGTTTGAAGAGAAGTTGGCGAGGAAGCAATATAAAGTTTGAGATAAAGAAAGTCATGTTGCTAAAAGAAGATTCCCCATAGAGAAGAGAGATGAAGAAACCAGTGCTAGCATATGAAAATATGAATTATTTTGTTGGAAGAAGATTTGATGTTGGAGTAAAGAGTTCCATAAGAGGAAGAGGTAGAGGGGCTAGATTCATTGAAAATAGGAGTGTTTAGAGATGTTGAATGAGGGGCTAAAGAAATATTTAAGGGTGCACATTATAGAAGTAGCAGATTTATTAGTTAAGTTAAGGAAGATTTTTTCCCAATGTAAGAGGAAGAGAGTCTCCATGATCAAACACAAAGTGGGAGGTAAGATTTACAATTTGAGTGTAGACATAGGTGTGATCAAACACAAAGTGGGAAGTAAGCTTTACAAACACAAAGTGGGAGGTAAGATTTACAATTTGAGTGTAGACATAGGTGTGATCAAACACAAAGTGGGAGGTAAGCTTTACAATTTGAGTGTAGACATAGGTGTAGAGCTGAGTATGTTTCCACCATATTATCCATAAATTGAATTTGAAGTGTACCTCTCACTCAAATGCATACTAGGTATCTTGGTGGCAAAAGGGTCATAATGTAGTGCACCTTTTCGGCTACCATAGCTTAATCGCTCTTAAAAGGATACTATGACACCACTTGGTACACAACTCATACAGGTATTATATAATAACATGCATTTAATCAAGAGATTCAATTAAACTCAGAGTAAACATAAGATTTTCTGCTATAATTAACAATCAATAGCATTTAACATTAATTCATACACAACGGAATTCATGATAATATAAGCAACACAGTCATGCAAAACATGATTAAAGAATAATAAGATACTTATCTTTTTAACAGTTGTAGACTCCACCAACCAAGTGCAGACCTTCCACGAACCTCCCAGCCTTAGACCGCACTGCTCATCAACTCAGTAGTGGGTCACCCCCGAGCTCGGACTAAGCTCCACCCCAAGGCAAGGAATCCTAGGCTAGGCTGAGGTTACAGGGAAAACAACACAGAAAATCTGGAAGGATTCTTCCCAAGATGTCATCTTACGCCCACTACTACCAGACTCTCATTCCCCACATGCTTGTTCCGCCCGGGAGTATACACCTTCACAAGCACAGTCCATCGGTGCTAACCTCCCTCTTTGGGTCTCGGCAACAGGCCGGATCAGGAAGTCTCAGAGCCCGAAGCTGGTACTGGACACTCTCTGGAAGAAACCTCTTCCAACAACAACCACCTCCCTCACCTAGAGAGAGATCACACACAGACTCAATCACAACTCGTGCTGGCCATCAAGCCACGCGTAATCTAGCTCTGCGTGGTCACCATAGCCAACTGAAAATACAAACACAGCCTCTCAAACAGGCTCAACAATGGCTCGAGGCCTCACAGTGATGGTTCACGGGAATGCATGATGAGTAATTCTTGCAGGGGTCGACACAGACTCCACGACTCAAAACGGAAGTGAAACCGGCTCTTCAGAAACAAACACGAGCTTCTCGGCTCACAGAATAGAGGTGTACACGGATTTATAGAGCCAAACACAGGCTTTCCAACTGGTTCAACAATGGCGGAATGGTTCAGGGTCACTACTTCGGAATAGAGCCTCCATGCACGGGTTTGATCAGTTGGACAGAGGATGCACACAGACTATCAAAGACAACACGGGATTTTTGACTCTTAGGAACGCACGAGGATTCCTCTGCAGGAGTCGAGTTGGTCGTACTATCCAGGGCTTCATACGCATTCAGGCAATCGGGTAGAATGGAGGAGGAATCCTTCTCACAGCTCATCCTGGCCATTTTATTCGCATGCGTCAGGGTTGACACTTGTCACCCATGGAACTGCATGCGTTCCACCCGCACGCATCACCCTTGTACGTCCTCCCCTTGCCAAAAACTTAGGATAAAACATAAAATGCACATGTCTTTTTGGGATAATATTAAAATATTATTCCCAGGCTTAAGCCCCCTAGGCTTAGCCCCCATGCTCAACACTTAGCCCCTTTCCCACCTTCCAACCCCTAATTCCTTGCCTTCTCTATGGATGCTTAGTCCCCCTTCACTCATTCATCGTGGTCGTTCTGCCCATGGCGGTGTTAATATTTTATTAATGTGTTGCATACATTCAGATGCAAAATCAAGCCCTTGGCCTCCAACCCTTAGGCTCCCTGGCCTAACAAACACATAAGCCACCAGCTTATAAAAACTTGGCTCACCAGCCTATAAAACATAATTACAATTTCTTTCA
>SNQJ01S0193350.1:0-11062 GCA_010110895.2 Picea sitchensis | reverse complement strand
GGATGTGCCCCTAGTGGCTGAGCACTAGTGGGTGTATGCTATCCCTTTCTATATTTCTCAAGAGTTAGACTTGTCTGTAACCCTAATTGTAATGTAAAGGGTACAGGTCAGCCCCACCTTAATGTAAAATAAAATTAATGCAAAAGATAATTAATCTGGTAATTATTAATTATATTGTGAGTCAGTGAGGTTGGCCCTGTTGTGCCAATAGACACTTCTGTTGATAGGTTCAGTCTAATATAATTAAAGGTAAATTCCCCATTGAGGAATCATATCTCAAGTGTGAGTTTGGAAATTTCAGCAAGTACATCTTCTTGGGAAAAGTGCACACCTCTCTTGGGCGCTAGTCTTCTAGGGTTTGTGAGGACCCTTTTTGTGCTAGGTTTTCTTGGTGGTGGAGGTGTTTCTCTTGAAGAATATAGCAAGATATTGGATGGGTTTTCTTCCCTTGTTGAGAAGGGTTTGGTAGGATACTTCTTGTGTACTTGTGCATGGTGTTTCTTCTTGTGATCTTGGTTGCTGCAACAAAAGTGTTTATGGTTTAAGTAAAATGCTAAAATGGAATGAAATTCATGCTTAAAACTTGCCTATTGAAAAATAAACATGGTTTCAAAGCATAGGTCTTGAAGAACCCATTGCAAAAACAACTTTCAACCATCTTCTCTCTTCTGCAAAAACCATACAACCCTCCTAGGGTTTCCATAAATTCTATATGACCTACCTTTATGGGAGGTTTCAACACTTGGAACTTGTAATTTGGGGAAAAAAAGAGCATAGGTGTGTACAACCTCCTTCAACACACCTCCAGAAAGTCTCGGATTGCAATTCCAAGCATTTTGACTTTTTGGCCCTAGGGTTTCGCTAATTTCTGCAGAAAAATTCAGAATTGAGTTTCTGCAACTCTTTGAAGGAGCTATTCAACTCACTAGTGCTATACTATCCTTCAAAGTCTTATTGGTGGTAGTCATAAGTCCAAAAAAACCTAAAAGTTCTAGCCTAGCCTTGCCGTTAGGTTTTCTAGCCTAGTTGACAAGGGTTTCTGAAGAATCCAAAATTAAAATGAGAAAAATCATGATGGGAGACAAGCCTGATGGTTCAAGAAAACTTAGTTCTAGGAAGACAATACCTCAAGGACATGAAGACATAAACATCTCAACACTCTCAGGTATGGTCCCTACCAATGATAATACTTGGTTAATTGATAGTGGTGCCTCCAGGCACATGACCGATCTTAGAGATCACCTACCAAATTTTGTTGAGAAAGAGACACATCTACATGTTGTCCTTGGAGATGATGCCAGATATAATGTGAGAGGGGTTGGAACTTCTACCTTCCAACTAGATTCAGATATGCAACTTCAATTAAAAGAAGTACTATATATACCTGGAATGAAGAGGAACCTTGTCTCCATTTCTTTCTTGGAAGACAAAGGCTACAAGGTTACTTTCTCAGAAGGAAGAGTTCTTGCATGGCACAAAGACTCTCATATAATTTTTTCCAAGGAAATTGGTGTCCGAGAAAACAAATTGCACAGATTAACCATCAAACCAGTCCAGACCCTGCTACATGACACTATCATCTTGAGTGAGCTATGGCATAGAAGACTTGCTCACATTCATTATAGATCTCTCCCAACTCTAGGGAAAATGGTAATAGGTCTACCATAGATACATATTCAACATAAAGGTGTTTGCAAATCTTGTGCTCTTGGAAAACATGTTAAAGGATCCTTCTCAAGCAGTGAAAATATATCCAAGGAAATCTTGGACTTGATACATTCATATGTGTGTGGGCCAATGATTGTTGCATCTCTGAATGGGTACTTATACTATATACTCTTCATAAATGATCGCTCCCAGAAAAATTGGATTTACTTCATGAAGAACAAGGATGGAGTCCTTGCAAAATTTCAAGAATTCAAAGCTCAGGTTGAGAACCAGACCGGAAGAAAAATCAAAGTATTAAGATCAGATAATGGAGGAGAATACACCTCCAAATATTTCAATAGTTTTTGTATTGAAGCAAGGATCAAGAGGGGGTTCACATTTCCTTACAACCCTCAACAAAATGGGGTTACAGAGAGGAAAAACATAACTATCATCGAGGAAACCAAAGAAATGATACATGATCAGAGTCTACCTATGACTCTATGGGAAGAAGCATGTATGCCATCAATGAATGTTCAAAACAAAAGTCCTCATTAGATCTTGAAGAACATTACTCTAGAAGAATCCTTCAGTGGAGTGAAGCCTGAGATTGGACACTTCAGAATATTTGGGTGTCCAATATATTTTCATGTACCCAAAGATAAGAGATCCAAGATAGAACCTTCAGGGATAAAGGGAACATTTGTAGGATACAATGAATCCTCAAAGGCATATTGAATCTACATTCCTGGTCAAAGACAAATTGAAATAAGAAGAGATGTTACTTTTGAAGAAGAAGTAGCCTTCCAAATATCTAGAGAATCTTGGATGGAAATTGATAGTGAGACAATGCCTTCTCCCCCTTCAACAGTTTAGAGGGAGACAAACATTACTCCAGTTGATCGAGTTGTTCCAACTGATCCAGTTGCTCCAAGTGACATGCCCAGAGATATTACAGTTGGACATAAAAGGCATGCTTGGGCCCGAAAAAATATACAAGAAGCAAAGGGACATAAAGCCCCTCAAGGAACAAATAGAGAGAGAAAGAGACCAAAGAGATTCTCAAGCTACCTTTCAGCCATGACCCACATCATTGACTCAGAGCCATATTGTCATGGAGAAGATTTAGGTGAACAAGTATGGCAAGATTCCATGACTGAAGAATATAAATCTATATTGAAAAATGATGTATGGGATATTGTTCCAAGACCAGAGAGAAAGTATGTAGTGACTTCCCAATGGATTTATAAAATCAAGCATGCAGCTGATGGAAGCATCAAAAAATACAAAGTGATATTTGTAGCCGGAGGGTTCTCACATGTAGAGGGAGTTGAATATGATGAGACTTTTTCTCCAATAGCTCGATACATTTCCATCCATTCTATCATTGCACTAGCTTATTCCATGGGTTAGAAGCTATACCAGATAGATGTAAAGACAACCTTTCTTAATGGTGAAATTGAGGAAGAATTTTATACCAAGCAGCCAGAAGGATTCATTATACACAATGAAAAATCTCATGTGTGCAAGTTGAAGAAATCCCTATATGGTCTAAAGAAAGCACCATGCGCTTGGTACAAGAAAATGGATGGATTTATGATAAGTTTGGGCTTCAACAAAAGTGCTGATGATCCAAACTTATATTATCACATTGATGGAAATGAGTGTTTGATTTTGGTCCTATATGTCGATGAACTTTTCCTCATCGGTTCAGAGAGACTCATTTCTGAATGCAAACAAGCATTAACTACTAAATTTGAAATGAAGGATTTGGGATTGATGCACTACATCTTGGGACTAGAAGTATGTCAGATGGAAGATGAGATTTTTCCGAGTCAAGGAAAATATACTGTGGAAATATTGAAAAAGTTCGGTATGAGAGAATGCAAATCCATGCCCACTCCAATGGTGATGGATTTGAAGTAGATGAGTGATACTGATTCAGGAGAGGTAGATCCACACTTATACAGAAAATTGATTGAATCACTGATGTATCTAGTTAACACCAGACCAAATATACGCTATGCAATGAATATGCTTAGCCAATTTATGAGCCAACCGAGACAAACACACTGGATAACAACAAAACATGTATTGAGATACTTACGAGGCACAATTGGTTATGGCCTAAGATATGCCTCCAGTGTAGACTTGAGCCTGTAGGGATATGCCGATGCATATTAGGAAGGGAGCGCAGTGGACATGAAAAGAGCCTCCGGTTGTTGCTTCACTTTAGGGTCTGCTATTGTTTCCTGGTGTAGCAGAAAACATAGCTATGTGGCATTGAGTACCGCAGAGGTAGAGTACATTGCATTGAGTGTAGTAGTCTGTGAAGAAGTGTGGCTTCACAAACTTCTGACTGACTTATTCGATCATGAGATGGATCCTACTACTATTCATTGTGATAACCAAAGATGTGTGAAGCTCTCCAAGAACCTTGTGTTTCATGACAAATCGAAACACATCGAGATAAAATATCACTATATCAGAGGCATGGTGCAGAGGAAGACAATACACGTGTAGTATCTTCCTACCCATGAGTAGATCGCAGATATCTTCACCAAACCGCTTGCCAAGACAAAGTTTGAGTCTTTCCGTGAGAGACTTGGCCTGGTGGAGAATGCCTCCCTAGATGAGAGGGAGTGTTGATGATTACAAATGTGTGAGACATCCTCCAGGACACAGAATTGAGAGAGATCCTCTGAGATGGGCATGCGGTTCCTATCTGAGATAGATTTGGAATGTAGTGATGGCCTCCTCCTTACAGAGAGTTGAGAAGAACTCCATATGATTCTCTTGTGTAACACAGTGAGAAAGAAGATCTGTTGAGTTAGACGTACCTGTGGCTGAGCACAAGGTGAACGTGTGAATTCCCATGAGGTGGGTGCATCATTATGAGACAGATATGAAAACAATGTATTAGCCTCCTCTAATCAGAGAGTTGAGATGATGAAATCCAGATGAATCTCCTATGTAATGAAGTGGGAAAGAAGATATGTTGAGTTGGACGTGCCTATGGATGAGCACAGGTGAACGTGATCCTAGTGGTTGGGCACTAGTGAGTGTGGTTCTCCTATGAGACGTAGTGAGATAGAGATATGGACATCCCTATGGATGTTCCCCTAGTGGCTGAACACTAGTGGGTGTATGAGATCCATTTCTATATTTTTCAAGAGTCAGACTTACCTGTAACCCTAATTGTAATGTAAAGGGTACATGTTGGCCCCACCTTAATTTAAAAGAAAATTAATGTAAAATATAAATAATCTGGTAATTATTAATTATATTGTGAGTTAGTGAGGTCGGCCCTATTGTGCCAATAGACACTTATGTTGTCAGGTTCAGTCTAATATAAGTAAAGGTAAATTCCCCATTGAGGAATCATATCTCAAGTGTGAGTTTGGAAATTTCAGCACGTACATCTTCTTGGGAAAAGTGCACACCTCTCTTGGGCGCTAGTCTTCTAGGGTTTGTGAGCACCCTGTTGTGTGGTAGGTTTTCTTAGTGGTGGAGGTATTTCCCTTGAAGAATATAGCAAATGTTTGTTTGGGTTTTCTTCCCTTGTCGAGAAGGGTTTCCCATGATACTTCTTGTGTACTTGTGCATGGTGTTTCTTCTTGTGATCTTGGTTGTTGCAATTTTTTTTATGGTTTAAGTAAAATGCTAAAATGGAATGAACTTCATTCTTAAACCTTTCCTATTGAAAAATAAACAATTTTTACTTGGCATACCTCAAGTCATCAATGTTGGTTTTCTATCATATTCCTTTGTGAATTCTTCTTGCTAAGGATGTGATAACATTATGTCATGTCTAATTTCTTGGTTAGCCTTTGAATTTGGTCTATGAGTCTATCGAGATGGGATGATATCATGATATTAGTCTTCTTCATTTTTTAGATGATAATCATTGAGTCACCAATGATTACCAGAGTCTTGACTTTCCTTTCCCACATTAGATTAAGCCTTTGATATAAATCAAGCTATTTTTCCTAGTTATTAGAGGTTAGCTCAAGTGGTTCACGAGGTCAAATCCACCTAGGTCCCTTGGGGTTAGGCGTATATGTTGTCTTCCATAGACATTTACCCCAGAGCCATTCATAGACTATAAGGAAGTGTGCCTAGAGAGTTTTCCCAAGGAAGTTTTCCATGAAAAAAACTTGTTTGTGTGTGTGGGACTCTAGTGATAGTTTGTATTCTTATAATCATGATACAATGTCAACCAAAAATGTATGCAAATGTCATAGGTTTAGAACTAGAGGGAGTATGCACAATAAATCCATAAGATCTAATACTATCAACCAATATCTTTTTCCTATGAATTCTAATATTCCATCTAGTAGCAGAGAAAAAAATACAAATATTGGTGGATATGATCCTTAAAACCTTTACCGCAAAGCAATAGTAGTGTGTGGCTGCTCCAAATTAGAGGATTTGAGAGAGCTTGATGATGTTTCACAATATAACATTGTTGTTGTGATAGATTCCCCATGATTTTTGGACTAATTCCCCCTATAGTTGTTATGAATCCCATAGGTCCCACAAAGCACACAAAAAGTTGTAGAGTTAGCTCCTCATCCAAGAAAACTAGTCATGTTAGTGAACCATCCAAAGATAGTTCGAATTAGACTATAAATTTTCCATCATATTTTGGAGCATAAATGTTGATTGAGTAAATAGGAAATCAAAAACTCTAATCATACATAAATTATCCAATTATCTCCTTGCTTGGAATGCTCAATTTAACAATTATCTCCTTGGTTGGAACACTCAATTTAACAAAAGAGAACATGCTAATGACTTACATTTCCTAATAAATATAATACCACTATATTAATATTCACACACTATATATTTATATGGGGCATGGCCTACATCCAAGCCTACGACCTCTACAAGAGTGCCTTTTTCATGGTATGAACTATATCTTTATATGGGGCATGGCCTACATCCAAGCCTATGACCTCTACAAGAGTACCTTTTTCATAGTATGAATAGAGTTTCATGATTAATCCTTCCAATATCTTAGGAGCATACTTAGACTTAGGCCTATGTATTATATCATTAGTACTCATTGGTTATAAGGGGAGGTTGCACTATACCATTTTGTGGATCATAGTACATCCAAATGGCTTAAATACAATCAACATCATACACAATTTTAATGTTTAAATATATATGGTATTTGCTTGAATTCATCACAAAACCTATTCGAATATGTATATGTGGATGTTCATCTAAGCATGTGTGAGAGCATTGCATAATTAATTAATAGTTAAATGGGAATGTCCAACATACAAAAAGGTAAATTGTATATTTGTTGGGTGTGAAAACGATTATGGAAATTTCATAGAGGTCTTACGGGATGTAAAAACAAGACCAAGAAGGAATAGTGTAGAACTTTTTATATTAAAGAGACTATAATGCAAATTGGTACTAATGGAAAATTGAAAGCTTTAGTAACAAACAACCCTAGAGTGAATGGCCTTGATGTAAAAAATGTTGTCCAACATTTTCCTGTGCTGCAGGAGTCTCCCCTGGTACAATATGTGTTTAATATTCCTGATTGACGACTTGCAATGGCCCCTGCGCTTGCACCTAGCCCAAGGATTGAGACGCCATGTGGCATTGTCCCCCACACTCATCATACTATCCATTTGCCTTAGATGGCACCCCATCTGGGGATATTTTCCTGATGTTTATTTAAATTATTTTATGCATATTATTATCATAGGGTTTTATACATACCTTATGTATTTCGTCATGTATTTTTTAAAATAATAGTATATTTAATATCAATGCAGTAGTTTAAACGTTCTAATATTTTATTTATTAAATAACTTGAATGAATACATAAGATCAATCTTTGAATATCATCTTCATACAATTATGAGAGACCCAACTCTCTGTTACAAGACCCAGCTTGTAGTTCTCAAATCCAACCGAGAAATGATGAATCCAATCCTCATAACAAGTCCCATCTTGTTGATCTCAGATCCAACTGAGATGTGAGGAATCCAATCCTAATACAAGACCCAGCTTGTAAACAAGCACCAACTTGATAGAATGAATCTTCATTCAATCCATTATATATAAGTATATATACTTCAACAAATTCAACTACACTTCTTCTCACCATTATTTCTTGTTTATATAGTCTTCCAACTAGTGTGAGTTTGAAGCATTGTGTCTTTTGATATTTGAACCATTGTACCTTTTCATTTAAAATGATAATCTTAAACTTTAATTAATATCATTTTTCCTTTTTATTCTTTATTCATGTTTTCATGATTTAACTCTCTTTTAACCATGGTTGTGTATCGATTCATATGTCCTCATGAGTCGCTCACAGACATGGATCGACTCATTTGATCGTACTCATGCTTATGTTGCTTTCTCGGTTCACCAACAGATTATATTTGATTATTTATCGATTCTCTGTATTGTTCTGGTGTAACTCTCTGTCGAATGAAATCTGTATGAGGCGCTCCCTTCAAACCATTTTCATATGACCATAGGCGTAGAACCACAAGCTTATTATTTAAGCTTTACCTTTATTTTTCTTATTCCATATGACCATATGCGGTGACCAGGTGCTAGGCCAAATGATCACTTGAGAGCTTATCAGAATCAATGGTCACGATTCAATCTCCCGATGAGATGGATAGATGACAGAACTTCACCCTTCGGAACTTCAGAATTTCAACTTTTCAAACCTTTCAAAACTTCTGAATCAGATTTCCCGAACAGATAAGTTGGTTTACGTTTATTTCCCGGAAACTGATCAATCGTCAAATTTGATTCTTACAAGGCTTAATCCAATGGCTGGGTCTTAATCAAGCATTGAGATGGATGACCATCATTTACTCCAGGACTTCGGCTATTTCAACTTACGCTATCCTTCCACTGTAGTAGATCGATGGATGAGAATGCTCCCGAAGTGTTTCTTTGGATCAGACGGACCATGTCTACTTCGAGATTTCATCCTTCGGGACTTCATAGCTTTTGTCATTTGCTAGTGGTGAAACTCCTGAAGTAATTCTTCTGGAGTGACATAATTTATTGATGTCACGAGCCAATTTCCTCTTGACACATGTCATCATCTGATTATGCCATGTGTACTTGCTAACGTGGTCTTCTGACATGGTCTGCCATGTGTCCTTGCTGACGTGGTCTTCCACACGTCTTTGCTGATGTGGTCTGCCACACGCCCTTGCTGCTGTGGTCTGATGACGTAGATCTCCCATACATCCTTGCTGATGTGGTCTACTGATGTGATCTCCCATATGTCCTTTACTAACGTGGTCCGCCACATGTCCTTGCCGACGTGGTCTACCACATGTCCTTGCTGACGAAGTCTGCTAACGTAATATTCCATATGTCTTTGCTGATGTGGTCTGTCATATGTCCTCTTGAATCGGACAACTGAGGCTTACTTCGGATGATCCGACGGTCGAGAATTTATTTCGGCTCTCCGGGTCTCCGGGCTTTGGGAATTTCAAATCTCAAACTGGAAATTTGAAGTGAGATTTTCCTGGAGTGTAACCTCCTCGCATCTTTAGACCCGAAGTGAAAGATGTTCGTTCGATCAAGATCTTGGATCAATGACTCGATCTGTCTATGGTGCTGCTCTTCTAGCTTATCCTGTCCTTCCACTTAGAATGATCCAATGACTGACGAAAATTTGCATAAATGAGATCTCAGATCTTACCTCGCTTATCCTATCCTTCCACTCGAAAATGATCCGATGACTGACGAGAATTCGAGTTTGATCCGAAGGCTGGCGGGTATTCAGATAATCAAATTCTCAACCCTTTAGCCCCGCTTATCCTATCCTTCCACTTTAATATGATCCGACGACTAACGAGAATTCGAGTTTGATCTGACGACTGACAAGTATTCAAATAATCAAATTCTCAACCACATTCATCGATATTCAAGTCTATGAGATCTGACGATCTAGACCAATTGCAGGATTGGAACTAGCGAGTCATTTAATTCTCCTTCCGATCTTCGCAATCTATCCCTGCCTTTGATCTGGCTTGCAAATCCGATGGTCATGATCCTCCAACGGTCCTCAAGCCCACAATCACTCATATGACCGCTATCCATTATATTAGATGATCAACACCGTCAATTTATTGATTGGACGACTGCTGAGGCTTCTCACCTTTTCCTGTGCATTGGTCGAATTCTCATTCTTTCCATCGATCAGACACCATTTTTAGAATGTGCTCTTCATTCGCTAACTCTCCTGAGATTTAATAACTGTTTGTGCATTCTTTTATGCACTGATAGTCAGTTGCTAATTCTCTTGAGATTTGATTATAGGAACATTGTTGATCCTATCGTGATCAAGAATAATCATGAATTTATTTTAGCCTTACAGTGATGTTCTTCTGTCGATCTTAGTATACTTTTCCTGCTGAGATTAACCTTGTTGCTTTGCTTATTGTTTGACATTCTCTTTCCATCATTGACCCTTCATTACACATAGAAATACATTATTGGCCATCTTGACACTAATGCCAACTATATAACTGATCATGGCTGATTCATGTTTCCATCATAACAATTATCACGACTGTTGACATCAATGACAACACATGCATGACAATATGTCCAACAAAAACAAACTTCCACCAAATCCACTCAAGTAACTTCCTAACTGAAAACTTTCCTACTTTTCCACTAATTAGCAAGAGATAATAAAACTTTGACAAAAAATTAATTACTTTATTCATATTACCTCCCAATTTTGAAGGTATGACAAATCTTGAAGGCTTCAATACATTGAGGAAATGCAACTCCATGTACTCCCCTACAGGGTCATAAAATAGGTGATAAAACTTACTGGGTTGATAACAAAAAACCTACTCTACTTTACAGCTTCCCACATATGGTTGAATGTCTGTTGCAAGTACAAGTGAATGAATGGATGATGCCAGCTTCTGATACACTTTCCTTTTGTATTCTCTGAAAACATTTGCTAGCTAATTGAAATAAATATCCTCATGTATATCAATGAATGGATGTTTCTCTTTAACATGTTGCTCTTGGTAAAAGTTTTCATTTTCATAAGAAGGCTGGATGCCAATGATTTTTGCTTCCATGAAAAAAAACACCTCAACATCTTCATCACTATCTCCATAATGATCAAATAAAGGAGGAGTCTCGAATGACATATCAAGAGATATTTTCTGCTCAACATGAGAAAATTGTTCATCATGGTTAAAAATAGGTCGCCTTTCAAGATTCAATTCAGGAAGCAATATCTTATCATCACCATATGAGTCAAAGATAGGCTGCTCATATCTAATTCTTTTAGTGATCCAGATGGATATCGATGGCCACCCACCTTTTCCAACTGGCTCAAAACAGTTTTCTGACATTTTTGGCAATTTACTATTTTTAGCAG
>SNQJ01S0193348.1:11395-28277 GCA_010110895.2 Picea sitchensis | reverse complement strand
CAAGCAATATTCCGGCAGGGAGGACTGTAATGTCCCCATTTTGGGACATTATAATTTACAAAGTGTTATGCCTACCAGAGTATCCAGATAGGGGTGACAGAGAGTTCGAGATATATTGAGGGGTTTTATTGGGCCCGACTTGCATCGTTCATAATCAAGATCCATTCGGCACATCTTGGTTTTGGTTTCATTGCATTTCGACGATTTTCGTAATTTTGAGTTATTATGGGTCATATCTTAATTAATTTCACTAAAAAAATCAAAATGGGCATATTACTTGGAGAAACCTCTTAGTGTAATAGGTCATCAGAATCGGGAAGAATAGAACTACAAGATAAGATGATGAGAAGTGACTTACAGTGGACGAAGAAACCATAAGGATGGATAAATCACTTTTTAGAGGTAAAATGATTAATTAATTAATTAATTAAGTGATTTAATAAAGGAATAATAAAATAAAGTAAAAGTCACTTGGAGGGAAAAGGTCAACAACAAATTAGGGTTTCAACAGTGAATTAGGGTTTTGGAAAGCTATAAGAGAAGAGTCAGCGACCTAATTCATCATTATGCAGATTGTGACTTGTCATTGAGGAGAAGAGGCACATCTCAGGAGAGATAGTTCAATGTATTCAAGGAGGAAGACACCAGTTGGTTGATTTCGGTGTTGAAAGACACACTTAGTCACCGAGAAGATCATCTAGGTCTTCCATCATTCTTCATTGATTTCGCAGTGCTCCCATATTCCGGGTATTATCTTATAGTTGCTTATTTGTATTCAGGCTAAGATCCTTTTTGTCTTTTGATATAGCCGAGTGTTGTTATTTTATTCAGCCGCAGTTGCTTATTTGTATTCCGGCTAAGATCCTTTGTCTGTTGATCTAGTTGAGTATTGTCAGTTTATTCAGCTACATTCAGCCATTTTGTAATCTGCATTCAGGGAGCGTTGCTATAGTTGCAAAGTGCCTTGGAAACCAAATCACGGATGTAGGGGTAAAGGGAAGGTGCACATTGTTGAGGTGCACTATGACAGCGAGGATGAGGAGATGCATGTGACTGCAACCATAGATGCCTATTTGGAGTAGTTCGATAAGGCTAGTNGAGGGACAATTGTATGGACAGGATGATAGCGCATATCCTTCATCTTCCCCATCAGGTAATGTTGAGGATTCAACACTTCATCATAGTGGTGACACTTGTGAGGATTCATATGTGTTGGTACTTAGACATGATGAGATTAGGAGGTTGGATGACCTACCAGTGGGTGTAGACATGGCTTCCATGAAGTCATGTATGGAGAATGATGAGCTTCCTATGATGAGTGAGCCACATTTTTCATCTTCTCAGTCACCTGTGCTAGCCATGACACATGAGGATATCAATGGCATTCCTGATATGGTAGAGGAGCCTTATGTGGGGATTGTACACAAGGAACATATGGATCTACAGACACAGGAAGAGAGGTATGGCTTGGAGATAGTTGACCTTACACATACCTATCAGTATGAGGAGAGTGAATCTACACTCTTGGAGATTCCATTGATGGACCAGGTTGTGGAGACCGACAACTTGTTGGGACACTTACTCCCAGGATCGATCTATAGTGATGAGGATGCACTCCTTATTGGTCTGAATGACCATAGCACGTGTCTGGACACATATGTATGGGATCCAAGCGCATATGATATTGGTAGGGTGAGTGCACAAAAGGATACAGGTGCCCATATAGGGTATGGTGCGATTCAGATAGGGGTCACAGTTGGTGATGGTGTGCAATGGCATACAGGTGGAATTAGTAGCACAGGGCACAGTGGGTAGTTCAATGCCTTATATTTTGAGGAGTGTGTTTTTGGGGATTCCATTTTTAACACTAGAAGTAAGAGGCATGAGGTAGCACCTCAACGGGATTGTGACCAGGAGTCACGACACTTGACAGGACAGTTGAGATTCAATGAGGACATGATCATGGCAGCCACTGGTTGCATTGATGATGCACATGCATTGGCGGTAGGTTATTGTTGGAGGGCCTCGATGGCACATGATAGTTCAGATGGGGGACTTTTCATTGATGACTTCCATACACTCAAGGAGAGAGTGATTTTTATGAGGGTCGACTACCAGCAATTGTTGAGGGATAGGGATTACCTATTGGAGGTTGGCGAGATGTATCACAGGGAACTAAGGGACCAGGAGGTTGAGGTGGACCGACTCACTCATGAGTTGGTGAGCACACGGAGATTCTCGAAAGGCACACAGACAACCCTTCAAGAATCAGAGTCTAGATCAGAGGAGCTCCTTGAGGAAATTAGATAGAGATCCACTACATCTATTTCAGCAGAGAATCAGATATATCCCTCAACCACATTGCGAGAGGATGTTGGTGGTTTAGCAGTGGAGCATCAGTTGAGGGAGGAGCATGAGGAGTACCCAGGATCACTGATGAGTATGGAGATATATGATCCAGAGATACATGAGGATGTTCATAGGTCACAGGGACCACCCTTCATGAGGGGTGTTGAGACATTTGAGCACACATCTACACACGGGGATTCCAGAGCCAGGGACAGTTATGAGGACACTTCCATTTGTGTTCCAGGATTGGTTTACCTTCATGTAGAGGATGACCCCGTAGTACACCCAGGATCCAGGATGTTGCAGGTGTATACAAGAGATCACATGAGTATGCAGGGGCACACAGTGATGAGTGGTAGTTCACAGAGACATACAGAGTTGTACAGTGGGATTCAAGGGGACGCACTAGATTGCAAGGAGGAGATGTACTTAGTAGAGCATGGAAATTCCTCTCCCTTGCAACAGTATACACATATGGGAGATCACCTTCATAATAGAAATAGTTGCGTGAGTGATGATGGATGGAGAATGATTGACCAGCAGTTGGTAGAGGTACCTACCATTGTACCCGATGATTGGTGTTCAGTGATGAGTACAGGTGATTATTTACCATGGGTGTCGATGGACGAGTTTTTGGTTAGGTCCTTTGGATTGACCAAAGCATATGATACTTTCCAGTCCTATAGTTGGTTGCAGATATTTTTGATAGCCTTTCCCAATACTTTCGTCATTGACAGCATCACAGGGGGAGCTAGACAGTGGCAGGGGACATGGAGAGTTGGTAGGTCGAGACCACTTGACATGAGTGTCTTGATTGCATTCATCAAGATAGGGGTGGATCATCAAGGGTAGACAGTTGAGGCCATGGGCGTGATGGGGAGTATCCTAGGCCATGGGACAAAGGATATCTCAAAGGTTGCTACGTATTCAAACTCTCATTGGGATGAGGGTGGAGTGATTTCAACAGTAGGGCACACCAGTAGTTAGTGGAGATTGGAAGTGATGAACTTCCAAATTTGACATGGGATCTAAGATTCCATTTGGTAAATAGTTCGTTTCATCTTATGAGGATCCAGGAGTGGACAGTCCAGTATGGATACTTTGAGCAGACAATCATGATCAAATTAGAGCAGAATCGACATGATGGTCCTTGTCAGAGACTAGCATGGGACCCTGGGATTACATGACCATACATTTCATTAACTGATGGAGAAGAGTGGACGTTTGCAAGGGGGAGTCACTTTGATTTTCCATTGAGTTTCAGTATTGGGGAGAGCACGTCACTGACTAGTGATTCGTTGAGGTCTTGTAGTACCTCACTATGGCAGCAACATGTTCAGTTGGTGGGGGTCGTGTTGAGTTTGNTGGTGTTGATATGTTACAGAACTATACTCCACAGGGCATCGTAGTGGACATTCTGATATGGGATCCAGGGATTAGAGTGCTTGGTAGTTCATCATTTGATGGATTTGAGTTTCAAGTAGAGTCGTTACTCAGGGAGTTGACTAAGATTCCTCATCCATTAATCATTCTACACATCAGGAGCATGTGGGTGTCATGCGTGGTGAGCACTTGGAGATACCACATCTTGAGGGGATTCTACCTTGTGTCACACGGCTGGATATGGGACCCTAGTATCATATGTAGTTGGATTCAGTTATTGCTTGAGGACAAGCAATATTCCGGCAGGGAGGACTGTAATGTCCCCATTTTGGGACATTATAATTTTACAGAGTGCTATGCCTACCAGAGTATCCAAATAGGGGTGACAAAGAGTTCGAGAGATATTGAGGGGTTTTATTGGGCCCGATTTACATCATTCATAATCATGATCCATTCCGCACAACTTGGTTTTGGTTTCGTTTCATTTTGACGATTTTCAAAATTTTGAGTTATTATGGGTCATATCTTAATTAATTTCACTAAGAAGGTCATAATGGGCATATTAATTGGAGAAACCTCTTAGTATAATAACTCATCAGAATCAGGAAGAAGAGAACTACAGGATAAGATGATGAGAAGTTACTTTCAATGGACAGAAAAGCCATAAGGATGGATAAATCACTTTTTAGAGGTAAAATGATTAATTAATTAATTAATTAAGTGATTTAAGCAAGGAATAATAAAATAAAGTAAAAGTCACTTGGAGGCAAAAGGTCAACAAAGAATTAGGGTTTCAACAGTGAATTAGGGTTTTGGAAATCTATAAGAGAAGAGTCATCGACCTAATTCATCATTATGCAGATTATGACTTGTCATTGAGGAGAAGAGGCGTATCTCAAGAGAGACAGTTCAGTGTATTCCAAGAGGAAGACACCAGTTGGTTGCTTTCGGTGTTGAAAGACACACCCTAGTCACCAGAAAGATCATCTAGGTCTTCCATCATTCTTCATTGATTCCGCAGTGCTCCCATATTCTGGGTATTATCTTTTAGTTGCTTTTTTGTATTCCGGCTAAGATCCTTTTTGTATTTCGATCTAGCCGAGTGTTGTTATTTTATTTAGTCGCAGTTTCTTATTTGTATTCCGGCTAAGATCCTTTGTCTATTGATCTAGTCGAGTATTTTTAGTTTATTTAGCTGCATTCGACCATTTTATAATCCACAGAGATATCATAATACAAAATTTGCAGTCCTTTGTCGCTTTTATTATTTGTATGATCATTTATATGTTGTAAACCTATGATCCTACACACACATTAGCAACATTTTCTAGACTAGCCAAGTTAGGAACATTACACCTGCTCTTCCATGAAGTCATGGCTGACCCCAGACTGAAACAACATCCTGAAGTGCTCTTTATATCAGAAACACTTCCAGCCCAATCTAAATCAGTGTATCCATACAATCTGAGGTCATGCTCTCTAGTATAACAGAGACCATATTCCAATGTACCCTTAAGGTATCTCATCCCAATTTTTACAGATACAAGGTGAACACATCTGGACTCTACCAGATATTGACTCAAGGTGTTCACAACAAAACATATATCTGACATGGTATTCATCAGATACATCAACGAACCAATAATATGCATGTATAGAGTAGCATCAACCAATTCTGACGAAGTATCTACCAGGAGCTTCAACTTTGTTTCCATGGGTGTGTTCATGGATTTACATTCCAACATGTCAAACCTCTTCAATATTTCAACTGCATACTTCCCTTGATTAAGGAATATCTTCTCTAGGCTCTACCAAATGTCAAGACCTAAGAAATAATGCATTTGTCCTAGGTCTTTCATCTCAAAATCTACAACGAGATTCTTCTTACAATATGTGATGAGAATTTCTTCTCCAGATAAGAATAAGTCATCTACATACAACAACAATATAACTCGCTCATCATTTATAACCTTGAAGTAAAGGTTAGACTCAACTTTACTTTTGGTAAATCCCAAACTTGTTAGGAAACTGTCAATTCTGCCATACCAAGCTCTAGGAGCTTGCTTTAATCCGTACATATCTTTCTTCAATATGCAGTCATGAGTCTTTCTATATTCAACTTCAAACCCTTGAGGTTGTTCTATATACACTTCTTCTTCAATAACACCATTTAACAAGGTGTTTTTCACATCCATCTGGTGTAACTTCCATTTCATCTTGGTTGCAAGAGCTATGATTGTTCTGATAGAAGTGTATATGGTTACATGATCAAATGTCTCTTCATAATCAATGCCTTCCTTTTGAGAAAATCCACGAGCTACAAATATTGCTTTATATTTTTCAATACTTCCATCTGCAACATGTTTTATCTTGTATAACCATTTGGAAGATACCACGTATTTTTTCTTCGGCCTGGGAACTACTTCCCATACATCATTCTTTATAATGGACTCGTATTCTTCTATCATGGAATCCACCCATTATTTCTTCTGAATGTCTTCTTCAAAGCAAGTAGGTTCCTTTTCTATTAGATCACACATCAAAGCCATATAACTGGAGAATGGCTTAGGTTTCTTGCTTTGTCTCATGGTTCCTTCTGGGGCACCATACTTCTCTCCATCTTGAATGAGTTCCCTTGCCCAAGCTAGCTTTCTCTTGTGAGAGATCGTCACCTAGGGAGGTTCTTGAGATTCTATCATGTCATGATATTCTAGAATCTCATCATCGGGGGTTACTGTAACTTCCTTCACGGATTCTGCAACTCTGGGAGCTACAAGTTCTTCTTCATATACTTCTTCAAGATGGAATTTTCTTGATATTTTAAGAGTTGAATATTCATCAAAGGTTACATCTCTGCTGATTTCAATATGATGGTATCCTGGTATGTAAATTTTGAGGGCCTTAGAGACCTCACAATATCCAACAAATATTATTTTATGTGTTGAAGGGTCCAACTTAGTTCTCCTTTCTTTCGGAATGTGTATAAACACTAGACAACCAAATATCTTGAGATGGATTACTTCTGGATTCTTTCTAGAGAACATTTCTTTGGGGATTTTGAATCCAAATGCACTATGGGATAATCTATTTTGGACATATACTATTATTCTTTTTGCTTCAACCCATAAGTGCATTAGAAGATCTTGATCGTGGATCATAGTCTTTACTACTTCCATAATCATTTTATTCTTTGTTTATGCTACACCATTCTATTGAGGATTATAGGGAGTGATGAGCTCCCTCTTAATCCCGACATCTCTGCAAAATATTAAAAATTATTTTGAGGTTTATTCTCCTCCATTATCTTACCCGAGTATCTCAATTTTTCTTTCAGAGAGATTTTCTACCAAGGCTTTGAATTCCTTGAACTTTCTGAGTACTTCATCTTTTGATTTCAAGAAATAAATCCAAGTCTTGCAAGAATAATCATCAATAAATGACACATAGTATACATATCCACTTAGAGAGGTTGATGGAATTGGACCACATACATCTGAGTGGATGAGCTCTAAGATTCCTTCTGCTTTACTGTCGCTCTTTGGGAAAGGGTTCTTTATGTTCTTTCCTTGTGCACATCTCTTGCATACACCTTCATCGTCAAGCTTGAATTTTGGTAAACCTGTAACTACCTTTCTTACATATGGTAAGGCTTTGTAGTTGATGTGAGCTAGTCTTCTATGACAAAGTTCACATGGAATCACAGTGGAGTGAGTAAAGGCTGCATCAGAGTGACCTTTTAACTTATACAAACCACCTTCTTATGTTCCAATAACAATTACATCTTCTATGGTTTTTTCTTTAGGCCACATAATAACTTCAACATCTATGAATGAAACCCTGAACCCTTATCTAAAGATGAGATAGAAAGTAGGTTCTTTGTCATACCTGGTACATACAATACATCCTTCATCTTCATCGGTGTTCCTGAATCTAGTTTGTAAGTGGATTATCCCATTCCTTTGATAGGGTATTGATAGTCATCTCCAAGTGAGACTTTCTGGGGAAAGTCCTTTTCTATAAGGCTAGAGAGAATGTCTCTCTGACCTGTCATGTGCTTAGAAGCACCACTATCTATGAGCCAAGTGTCCTCTCTAGGGGTCACAGATCCTGAGAGGGCAGAGAATAAAATATGGTCTTCAATCTTTTCTTTAATCATCTTTGCGGGTAGATCATCATCTCCAACTACATGGGCATGATGTCTTTTGTTATTTCTCTTCTTGTATTCTTCCCTTTTGGTAGGACAATTCTTAGCAATGTGTCCCATATTATCACAATGATAACATTGATAAGAGGAGAAATATTTTTCTTTTCTTTGTCCCTTCTGATATTTTTGGAATCTCCTTGGAGGGTGAGATTCTTTATGAAAGTGTGTGAATCTCTTTGGAGGGTGAGATTCCTTATGAAGATGGGTCTCCTTTTGGAAATGAAGCCTTTTCTTTCCTCCTTTAGTATGAGAAACTAAGGCTTGATCTCCGTCCCTTAATAGTACTACTTCTCATTTTGCCACTCTTTCTTCTTCTTGAACACTTTCTTCCCATAAGCTATCAAAATGGGGTTTTTCCTTTCTTGCATAGATGGTTTGGATGAAGTCATCCCAAGGTCTTATGAGACCATTAAGAGTTGTCATTATAATTTCATCTTCATCTAATTTATCTCCAACTGCTTCTAATTGTTCCTTGAATTGAGAAACCCTAGAGAAATAGTCATGGATTGTTTCTCCCTTCTACACTTTTGTATTCTTGAGTTGGGTTCTCAAGTTCATCTTTCGGTTGATGTTCTTTCCTTCAAACATTCTCGTTAGGGAATCAAACATTTATTTTGGAGTATTCTTAGAAGACACTTGAGGAATCAAGTGATCTTTAATGGAGTCTGCAATAATCCTTTTGGTCCTAACCATATCCTTCTTGTACTTTGGTTTGGTTGTTTCTTCTTCGGGTTCCAATACATTTTCTTTTATGAATTTTTCTAGGTCATTCTCTTCAAGAATGAGTCAAATTCTGTACTTCCGGGCACGAAATTTTTCCACACCTTCTAACTTGTCAACAAGATTAGTGATTGTAGACATCTTGACCTGGAGCTAACAAAATGACCAAAAACTGAAAGTTCTTAGAAAGTGATTCTGAACTTACCAGGAGATGTGTTGGGTTGAGGCAAGTAGGCTAGAGCTGTCAGATTTCAAAAATTTTAAATTTTACCCCTTTAAACTTGACCTGCGAAAATATGGACTGGTACTTGTGGTACTGGTTCTGGTTTCTTGGTTTTCTGGTACCATTCAAAACTAGGGTTTGAATTTATGGATGCTCTGGCCACTGAAAGAGGTGTGCTCAAGCTAACAATGAGTTTTCTAGGCTAGGGTGCACTTCCCTAGATGGTTTTTAGTCTGAAATTCCCTCCCAATAAAAATCCCTAATTTTCTTGTATGACAATAGTGACACTTTTGGTTACCTAGTGAAAGGTGCTCTCCTCAGTTTAGCTCTAATACCATGTTAAGTTTTAATGCTTTTCGTAGATAATAGCACAAATAGGATCACTAAGAAAAACACAATCACAAGATACACAACATTTTATCCTGGGAAACCTTCATGGGGGAGAAAACCCAATAAAAACTTCCTTAATATAGATGGCCAATACAATGCCAAGATAAAGACCAAAACACTAGAGATAAACCAACATTGAGCATGCGCCTCTCTCTCTTCCTCCTTGCAACTTCAACTACCTCCAAAATATGCACACTAGATGAGTGACTTGAGTGAGTGAATGAATGAGGCAACATCTTCTCTTATTTATACTAGTTGGGAGGCATTAGGGTTGTGTCTCTTCATCAAGCTAGTCTGAATTCTTCAACTAGTGGTTAAAACCACTTTAATTATCCCTAGGGGTTGGATTTACAAACAACACCATATAACTATGGTTTGACTAATCCACAAAAGGGGATTTGGTATTATACAAAGCTCGACATGATCAATCCACAAAAGGGGATTTGATCTATAAGAAAATAACTCAATTATAATTAGAATATTCTTCGGAGTTACAATATTTCAACAATCCTTGCCAAGAATAAAGTGTTGGATATCGTGAAAGGCAACATCATGGAACCACAGTTTGAAGCAGGAAAAGAGAAGGAACCTCATAATGTTGCATTTATGGAGAATTTCAAGGATAATGACATCAATGCTATGAGTATCATAGTGGACTCTATAAAGGACCATTTGATACCCTACATTTCTCATCTTGACTCATCTAAGAAGATGTGTGATGCCCTAACAAACCTCTTCTCCGTCAGAAATATTGGACATGTTATGAGTTTGAATAATGAACTGTGTGACACAAAGATGACAAAGGATGATACCATAGCTTCATACTTTGTGAGGATTTCTTAGTTGAGAGATCAATTACAAGCTATTGGAGAAGCCATTCTAGAAAAGGAAGTTGTGAACATAGCACTGAATGGTCTTTCTAGATCATGGTATGCATTTGCAACAAGCATGAATACAAGGAAGGAGTTCCCAACATTAGAAGAACTTTGGACTTGTTGTGCACAAGAAGAGACAAGGTTGAACTCTAAAGAAAAATCTCAAAAGGAAGAAGATGCTCAAGCCTTTGCAACAAAGTTCAAAAGACATGGAGTAAAGAAAATATCTGATTCAAGAAAGAAGTTCAAGGGAGATATGTCAAAGGTATAATGATTTGAATGCCATGAATATGGCCACTACAAAAGGAATTGTCCTAAACTAATAAAGAAGAGAAAAAAGAGACATCACACATCATCTGCCAATGATGAAGAACCTTCAAAGAAGACAAAGCATGATGAAACAAATTTATTCTATTATTCAACCCTTATTGGAACAATTGAAGATGACATGTAGTTGATCGATAGTGGAGCTTCAAGGCATATGATAGGTGACCGTAAGAATTTCCCAAGCATGAAGAAAAAGGAGACACCTCATAAAGTGGAGCTTGGAGACAAGAAAAATTATGCAATCAAGGGAATTGGACAAGATACTATCAAGATGGAATCAAGTAACTCTATTAATCTTAGTGATGTTTTATATGTTCATGGTTTGAAAAAGAATCTAGTATATATTTCTTGTTTTGAAGAGAAAGGAGATAGAGTAGTGTTTGTAGATGGAAAAGTTCTTGTTTGGTCTAAAGAATCAAAGATAGAAGATGCTAGAGTCATTAGAACTCACGAAGGAAGGTTGTCTAAACTTGTAGGTTAGAATACCCAAGCTCTAGTACATGATGAAATAAACCCTAGCGAGTTATGGCATAGAAGGTATGCTCACCTTCATTATCAAGCCTTGCCATCCCTAAAACAGATGGTTGTAGGCATACCAGAATTACAATCAGTACATGAAGTTGTGTGCAGAGGATGTGCACTTGCGAAGAATATCAAGAAACCATTCCCAAGCAATGAGAATAGATCCAAAGGAATATTAGACCTATTACATTCATATGTATGTGGTCCTATGCCACTGAAGTGTTTAGGAGGATCTATTTACTATGTGACCTTTATAGATGACTTCTCAAGAAAGACATGGTTATATTTGTTAAAGACTAAGGATGAAAATTTGGCAAGTTCCAAGAATTCAAGGTTGAAGTAGAGAACCTAACAGATAAGAAGATTTGATAATGGAGGAGAATACACTTGCAAGGAGCTCGTTTCCTTTTGTAAAGAAGTTGGGATTAGGAGGGAGCTCATTGTCCCTCACAATCCTCAACATAATGGTGTGGTTGAAAAGAAAAACATTTCTATTGAAGAATCAGTCAAGGCAAGGATGAATTATCAAAATCTATCTATGTTCATATGGGGAGAAGCATCCATGACAATTGTTTATATTTAGAATAGAAGTCCACATAGAATATTGAAGAACATGACTCCAGAAGAAGCCTACTCCAAAGGATAGGAGAAATAAGTTGGAACCCTCAAGAAAGAGAGGAATATTCGTTGGATATAGTGAATCATCAAAAACATATAGAATTTATGTTCTAGGAAAACAAAATATTGAGATCAGTAGAGACATAAATTTTGATGAAAGGATTGCATTCAAGAAGTCTATAGAAGATTCCATAGACTCCAATGAAGAAGAGGAACATGAAGATACCAAATAAGAAAGCACATGTTCTCCAAAACACCCCAGTGAAGAACCAAAACCATCACATGAAAATGTGAAACCAATTATTGAACCTAAGACTGGAAAGAGACCAACATGGATTGAATTCACCTTGCTAGAAGCAAAAATACATAAAGCTCCCAGTGGCACCTTCATACAAAGCAAGAAACCCAAAAGGTTTTCTAGTTATGCAACGCTCATGACAAATCTTGTTAATGCAGAACCTTCCACCTTTGAGGAAGTAGTCAAGCAAAAAGAATGGAAGGAGGTCATGATGGAAGAATACCAATCTCTTACGAAAAATGATGTATGGGAAGTTGTGCCTAGACCGAAATAGAAGTCTGTAGTTACTTCAAAGTGGGTTTACAAGATAAAACATGTTTTAGATGGAAGTATTGATAAATACAAGACGATATTTGTGGCTAGAGGATTCTCTCGATAGGAGGGAGAAGATTATGATGAGACATTTTCTTTGGTTTCCAGATCTACATCTATTAGAACCATCATATCTCTAGCAACTTCCATGGGTTGGAGTTTACATCAAATGGATGTAAAGACCGACTTTCTCAATGGAGTGATTGAGGAAGAAATATCCATAGAGAAACCTCAAGGTTTTGAGGTACACCCAAGAGAAACCCATGTATGCATATTGAAGAAGGCCTTGTATAGACTCAAGCAATCTCCAAGAGCTTGGTATGCATGCATTGACAGTTATTAGATGAGACTTGGATTCTCCAAGAGTCATGTCGATCCAAACCTATATTACAAGGTTGTGAATAATTCACATGTGATCCTACTATTGTACGTTGATGATTTTTTCTAGACAGGTGCAAAGCCTCTCATTATTCAGTGTAAGAAGGAGCTAGCCTCAGAGTTTGTTATGAAGGATCTTGGTCTCATGCACTACTACTTGGGAATAGAAGTATGGCAGAAGCGTGATGAAGGATTCCTAGGACAAGGGAAGTATGTTGTAAAGATCCTTTATAAGTTGGGGATGATGGATTGAAAATCCATGAAAACTCCCATGGTGACATATTTGAGGAAGTTGAGAGACTCTGATTCTGATCTAGTAGACTCGTCCATGTACTAACATTTGATTGGATCCTTGAAGTATTTGGTGAATACTAGGCCAAACATTTGCTTTGTTGTGAACATGTTGAGCCAGTTTCAGGTGAAACCTAGACAAGAGCATTGGATAGCTACAAATCATATCCTGAGATATCTTCATGGGAGAATTACCTATGGTTTGAGATATGCCTCAAACAGTGATGTACAACTGCATGGATTTACTGATTTAGATTGGGTAGGGAGTGTATATGATAGGAAGAGTACTTCTGGATTGTGTTTCAATTTGGGATCTGCTATGATATCATGGGATAGCGAAAAACATAAGTCTGTTGCACTCAACACTACATAAGCATAGTATATTGCAACTTGCGATGCTTTTACGAAAGTTGTGTGGCTCCGTAAGATGGTTTTTGGACTGTTTGATCAAGTGTTGGATTCGACCTTGATATATTGTAATAATCAAAGTTGTGTGAAGCTTTCAGAGAACCTGATGTTACATGACAGGTCGAAGCATATTGAGATCAAGTATTATTTTTTGCATGATAAAGTCTAGAAGGGAGAAGTGGTTCTCCAATATATCTCCACTAATGAGAAGACTAAAGCTATTTTGACGAGGCCTTTGTCTAAGATAAATTTTGCATACTTGAGGGACAAGCTGGGGCTCGTGGATATTGCTCCCTTGTTTGAAAGGCATGAGATGACTTCCTCGGTTGGGAGGGAGCTCTGATATGGGGAATCATGGACTGTCAGTGAGTTTCATATCTGTATCATGCTAGTACAACTTAGAGGTGGTCATACAACTTAGAGATGATGCTTGCATCATGCTAGTTATGATCACATTAGTACAACTCAAATATGATACAGATGGTTGGAGTTGTTGATATAGTGGCTCGAGGAGCATTGTGCGAGTACAACTTAGAGATGACACACGACTTAGATATGATGTATTGACATCATGCTAGTTATGTCATGTTAGTATGGCATAGAGATGATGTTGGTGAGCCGCATCATGCTAGATATGATCATGCGAGTACAACTTAGATGTGGCATACAACTTCGATATGATGCAATGGCCATGCATCATGCTAGATATGTCATGCTAGTATGACTTAGATATGATCATACAACTTAGAGATGATGTAGGAGGGCTTGTGTCATGCTAGATACGATCATGCGAGTACAACTTAGAGGTGGCATACAACTTATATATGATGCATTGGTATCATGCTAGTACAAATTAGAGATGATTATACAACTTAGAGATGACACAGTGAGACGCTGATCTACATCATGCGAGTACAACTTAGAGGTGGCATACAACTTAGATATGATGCATTGGCATCATTCTAGTTATGTCATGCTAGTACGACTTAGAGATGATGTAGATGATACTCTGGATCATGCCAATACAACTTAGATGTGATGCATTTTCATCATGCTAGTACAACTTAGAGGTGATACAGTTGATGACATTGTTGATGCAGGTTGATATCAGATGATATGATTTGATTTCTGTAGAGATTATATGTCTTTGGACAGTAGTTGTATGCTACTGAGGTGGATGTGTTCCACTAGTAGTGATTGTGTGTCATTGGTTTGTAGCCATGTGCTACTAGGAGTGGTTGTGTATGACTGGATAGTAGTTGTATAATACTATGGATAAACACAATTGTGTTCTATTGAATGTGGTGAACCAAGTCAGCTCACCAGGTAAATACCCAATGTAGGTAGGACAACATGTTATAATCCATAAAGGATAATATATTAAATAATAATGTATATGAATATGAGATGATGAGATACAATAAGAATGAGGGCCTTATATACCCATGTAGGGGTGCCCTTCCATGAAGAGACATGCCCTTTCATTGGGAATGTGTCTCTTTGTTAATTATTCATTAACTATTATAATGTATTTATATTTATTATTATATATTATGTTCATAACATTGCCTTCCCCTTAAAAATGCTTTGTCCTCAAAGCATAATTATGGAAGACTTATCTCTTGCTTTGGCTTGTAATATCATCTCCTTATTCTTTATTTCTGAATTAGTGATCATCGAGGACTTGAAACGATAGGATATGCTAAGCACTGCATAGAACCATCATATTGTAAGAGAGTCTTCCCACCTTAAATCGATCTTCTGGGCAATGGGGCTTTTATGGGGTTCTTGTAGACAATTTGATGTATTTTGACTCCCATGATAACTTCTACCTTGAGCATCATTTGTAATGGAGCTAATATATTTTGATATATTTTTCATTTGTTTCTTTGGATACATTGATTGGTTGAAGTATCGATTTTTGTGATTAGGATGTCTATAAGGCATCCTTGCAACCCGATCTTTACTTCGTGTACTTGTAGCTTCTTATTCATTAACACTTGGAATTGAGTCTTCTTCATAGTCCTGGATTGTTTCTACTTCGACATGTGAAAACCTCTTTACATCAACTGAATCCCTTTGAGCTGTAAGGTTGATTGGGTTTGTATTAATTGCTTTATCCACCATAAGGTTTTTTCCATTTGAAGACTTATGTAGTTCCATATGTTCAGTCATTGTCTCTTTATATACCAATGATTCCTTATTGATAAGTTGTTCTAACTTGTCTTGTACCATATTCTTATCATTCTTTATCTTCTTAATCTAGGTGAGTAAACTTTGATGATGAGCTTTTAGGCGACAAATTTTTGCGTCCTTGTCTATGATGATTTTGTCACATTCTTTTTGGATCTCAAGTATTGACTGTTGTTTGTATGATAGTAGTATTTTGGATATCTTATCAATATCTTTTGACGTAGATATTGAATCTGACTTTACTGAGACGTCGTGTAATTTTATTTTTTTCTTCTTGTAGGAAAACATTAAAAACTTTTTCTCAAGGTTTAATATTAAGCTACCCAAAATCTCTAACCAAGTCAAGCCGAGGATTATATCAACCTCTTTTTCATATATAGTTGTAAACTCAAAATTCGATACGAGTTTATAATCTTTGAGTGTCAACGGTAAATCCTTGATGTCATATTTATTGCAAAAAAAAGGTATTTTGTTTCGATTACATTTGTCTTCAGAATTATTAATTGATTCGCCAAATCCATACTTATGTGATTTTTCTTCTTATCTGGGAAAATATGGATGCTAACTTATTTTTCTTGAATATTTCCTCTAAATGTTAATAATCCGATGCATCTACTTAGATGATTTTTACCAGAAAATATTCCTTCCTTAAAATCCATTTTTTAATTTGAATTGACCTTATAATTATTATAATATCCCCTTAATAATAATAAGACTTAAGCTTCTTGATTTAATAGATATCTTCCTCAAATATTCCTTTATATTCTTTTAAGAAAATAATCCTTGATAACTCTTCTTTTTATATATATAAAGTTTAAATACTTTGAATATTTTATTTATACTTTACCAAAAGTAATTTTATATTCACTTAATCTCTTCTTCTTTTTTTCCTTGGTAATTAATGAAAAATAATTTAATATTACCTTCACACTTTCCAAAATAACTCTTTTAGTTATACTCCTTCCTTCTTATATATCTTTTCACTCCAATTTTTATAATCATTTTTATACTTTATAAAAAGTACCTTATAAATCCCTTTTATACTCTTGACTATTTGTTAGTGGTGGTTAGGGCTCAACAAATACGACCCTAAGTTTTGTGAAATACTTATTTAGAGGAAAACACACACATATATTATATATCGTATGGAATATCGTGGGCCAATGGTTTTCCAAAACCATGGGATGGTAAATCTCTAAAGGTAAAATACAATATTCACTTTTCCTCTTCTTTGAAACTTTTTCTCACTTTTTAAATGACAATTAACTTAATTGATTCCAAATATGGAATATTTCTTTCAAATTTCTTGTTGTGCATTTATACTTCTTCATGTGCCCCTTAAGAAAAACCTTCTTCTTCTTCTTCTTCTTCTTTTTTTTTTTTTTTTTTTT
>SNQJ01S0193348.1:0-10488 GCA_010110895.2 Picea sitchensis | reverse complement strand
ACTGCTCCAAGTGGTCGTGTTGGCTGGGGTCATGGATGTTTCCCCGTAGGGGTTTTACCACATGAAAACATCGGTGTGTTGATCTTTGATCTGCTTATGTGAGTGGTTACTGAAGGTGTTCGTCCTCTGTTGGAATACCTGTGTTGTCGAACATAGATGGCATAGGCAAGACTTGTACCATGCTATTGATTACTCCCTCAATCAATTCACATGACTGATATGGGAAACCCTTGGCCAAAGGGAGAGTATTTGTCCATTGTAGGAGAAACATCACAACTCCCTCTCAACAAGGATGGACATTCTACATCACGCCAATCTTGTCTCTGGAGTACTCATACTTCACTCTAGACAGAGGCTTGGTGAAAATGTCTGCTATCTGCTCATTTGTGGATATGTACCGGAGCTCCACTGCTTCTTTCTACACCATGTCTTAGATGAAATGGTATTTGATCTCTATATGCTTTGACTTGTCATGAAAGACTAGATTCTATGAA
Organism: Picea sitchensis; assembly: GCA_010110895.2. Classification (NCBI taxonomy): domain Eukaryota; kingdom Viridiplantae; phylum Streptophyta; class Pinopsida; order Pinales; family Pinaceae; genus Picea; species Picea sitchensis. Next base: position 9,994 of record SNQJ01S0193348.1, on the reverse strand, counting down.
ATCTTTACACAACTTTGATTATCACAATATATCAAAGTTGGCTCCAACTCTAGATCAAATAACCTTGCAAACAACTTCCAAAGGCACATTGTTTCACAACTGAGGCTTGCAACACTGGATGCTATATATTTTGCCTCTGTTGTATTGAGTGTCACTGACGTCTGTCTTCTGCTCAACCATGAGATCATACCTGATCCCAAATTGAAGCAACATTCTGATGTGTTTTTCATGTCCACTGCACTCCCCACCCATTCAAAGTCTGTATAACCTTGCAACTTTACTTTACCATCCGAGACATATGAGCCATATCCAATCGTACCATACAGGGACCTCAACACATGCTTTTTTACTACCAAATGTACATTTCTAGGCTCAACCATGTACTAAATCAATGTGTTCACTGCAAAGCATATATCCAGACTTGTGTTAACCAAGTATATCAAGGATCCGATCAACTATTTGTACATCGTGGGATCAACCAAATATGAAGAAGAATCACTCAAGAGCTTCAGATTCGTAACCATAGGTGTGGCCCTGGACTTGCACTCCTTCATCCCGAATCTCTGGAGGACCTCAACTGTATACTTTCCTTGGCTAAGGAAGATTTCATATGGTCTCTGCTACACCTCTATTCCTAAGAAATAATGCATCAAACCCAGATCCTTCATTTCAAACTATGAAGTGAGTTCCCTCTTGCACCCATCTATGAGCTTCTCATCCCTTGTAAGAAACATATCAAACACATATAGTACCAATATCAATGGGCAACCATCTTCAACCTTGTAGTAAAGGTTGGTATCTACATCACTTTTGGCAAACCCCAAGCTCATCAGATAACTGTCTATTATGGTACTACCATGCCCTAGGTGCCTGCTTAAACCCGTACAAAGCTTTCTTCCATTTACAAACATGGGACTCCTTCCCATGGATCAAAAAAACTTGTGGATGCACCATGTACACATATTCAATTACACCATTCAAGAAAGTAGTCTTGAAATCCATCTGATTTAATTTCCATCCCATAACAGAAGCAATATAAATAATAGATCTAATGGAAGTGTACCTTGCTACTGGAGAAAATGTCTCATCATAATCTTCTCCCTCTTTCTGGGAGAATCCTATAGCCACAAATCTAGCTTTGTACTTCTCTATGTTTCCATATGCAACATGTTTGATCTTGTAGATCCACTTGGAATTCACAATTGACTTCCCTTATGGCCTTAGAACCACTTCCCACACATCATTCTTCGTGATGTATTGGTATTCTTCCATCATGGTATCCTTCCACAATTGTTGCTTTGCAGCTTCCTCATAAGTGGAAGGTTCTGAATCAATGGGCTTACTCATCAACGCCACATAATTGGAAAACTTGTGTGGTTTCTTTCTCTCTCTGAAAGAACCACTAGGAGATGCATGTTTTTCTGCCTACTGCAAAGTGTTTCGGATCCATGCTGGTCTCTTCTTGGTAACTGTAACTTCTCTAGGTGGATATACATGCATCTTTGGCTCTATTATCTCATTCTAATATTATGGAATATGTTCTTTTGGAGTAGAGTCAATCATTATTGCATCCCTTGGATACTCTTGCTCCTCTCTATCCTCATCCATGTGAGACTCTCTAGATTTCCTTAAGGTTGCTTCTTCATCAAAGGTAACATCCATGCTAATCTCAATCTGTGTCTATCCGGGGATGTATATTCTATAAGCCTTCGAAGTCTCACTGTATCCAACAAAAGGGCCATTCTTTCCTAAAGGCTCTAGCTTCATTCTCTTTTTCTTGGGAACATCTATGTACACTGGGCAACCAAATATCCTTAAGTGGTTGACTTCTTGTTTCTTTCCAGTGAAAACTTCTTTTGATGTCTTGTTCCCTAATATCTTGTGAGGAATTTTGTTTTGGAATTATACAATTGTATTGGATGCTTCTGCCCATAGATGCATGGGTAAGTTCTGGTCATGGATCATCGCTTTAGCTACTTCTACAATTGATTTGTTCTTTATCTTTGCAACCCCATTCTATTGGGGGTTGTAGGGAGTTTCCATCTCCCTCTTAATTCATGTTTCTCTGCAAAAATATTTGAACTCATTTGAGGTGTATTCACCTCCATTATCTGACCTCAAAACTTTAATCTTTCTTTCAGAGAGATTTTCTACTAAAGCCTTGAATTATTGAAACTTATTGAAAACTTCATCTTTTTCTTTCAATAAATAGATCCATATCTTACGTGAGAAATTGTCAATAAAAATGGCATAATATAAAAAGTTACCTAGATATCGTACCGTCATTTGTCCACATACATATGAATGTATGATGTCCATGATCCCCTTGGATATATTGTCACTGCTTGGAAACTTCCCTTGGAATTCTTGCCAAGTGTGCATCCTTTGCATACTCCATCATGCTCTACCTACATATCTGGTAGAACTATAACCATCTTGTTCAAATCTGGTAAGGCTTTGTAGTTGATGTGAGCAATTCTTCGGTGCCATATCTCATTAGAGCTTATAATTTTGTGTACGAGAGATTTTTTTGGAAGTCCCTTCAATTTATACAATCCTCCCTCTCAAACACCAATTACAGTAGTTGAATCTATACTTTAACCCTTAGGCCATATAAGGACTTAGCCATCAACAAAAGCTACTCTAAAACGTCAATCTTCTAAAGTAGAGATAGAAAGAAGATTTTTATTTAAATCTTGTACAAACAATACATCCTTTATTGAAATAGAGTTACATGAATCAAGATGGTAGCAGGCTTATCCTACTCCTTTTACTGCATGCTTGGAATCATCACCAAGTTCCACATGAAGGGATGAACTCTTTTATGTCAATTTTGTAAGAGAAATTCAGAACCCGGTCATGTGCTTGGAAGCACCACTATCCATGAACCAAATATCACTTCCTTGAGTGATGGTACCTGTGAGGGATGAGACACAGACATACTCTTCATCTTTTGATTCCTTTGTATTCTTCTGATATGTGGACTCCAACATATCTGTTGCATGTGCATGATGTTTTCTCTTTCCTTTCCCTTGAGGACATTGATAAGCAAATTGTCCCAACTTCTGACAGTTGAAACATCTAATCTTAGATACATCCTTCTTGTGATTTGGAACCGATATTCTATTTTTCTTCGGACTATTGTTTCTTCTTTATTTCCTTTTCTTCACATGAGAAACAAGAGCTTGATTCTCTTCATCATTGGTCTTTGACAACTTGGATATCAATCTTGATTCTTCTTGGGTACAACTTGACCATAGCTTGTCAAATTTGGCAAATTTCCTTCTTGCACAAATTCCTTAAACAAATGCATCCCAAGAAGAAGGAAAACCATTTAGAGTTGTAGTCACAATATTTGCATCATCCATTGAATATCCAATCGCTGCTAGTTGATCCTTGATCTGAGAAATCCTCATGAAGTAGATAGAAATTGTATCTGACTTGTTCATCATCATGTTTATGAGTTGATGCCTTAGGGTTATCTTCTTGCTTTCATATAGTCTTGTTAAGGTATAAAACATCTCCTTTGGTGTCTTCAATTCTAATACATCGGGAATCAAGTGATCCTTGATTGAATCTGTCAAGATCCTCTTGGCCTTGATCTCATTCTTCTTGTACTTTTCCTTGATGTCTTCTTCTTATGGTTCTGGGAGAACTAGCTTGACATGATCCAAGAGCTAATTGTCTTCTAGAATAAGAAGTACTCTATGCTTCCATAATCTGAAATTCTCTGCTCCATCAAATCTATCTTCAACTCTCATATTGGTAATCATTTTCACTGGTAGAAACCCTAGGCCCAAAATTTCAACCTTCTTAAAAAGTCAATGCTAGGGTTTTAGGATATGTGCTAGGGTTAGAAGAGTTGCTCTATGGTGGAGTTAGTCCCAATGACTTTGAAATAAGTGCTCAATGAGATTGTCAAGAGAAAACTGTGCAACGACAAATCCCAAAGTATGATCTTCCTTCCAGTGATTAGATTGTTATGAAGGTAACCAACTCTGATACCATGTTAGATTTTCTTAAATTTTCAAAGCAATAGATTTACTAGAGTATTTATATCTTCTTTTACATTCAACAACCATATACTGAAAATATAAGTAGGATAAACAAGCACAATAAGGCACATAGATTTATCCTGGGAAAACCCCAAACCCGGGGAAAAACCCATCCAACTTTTCTTAGAGAGAATCTTTTTGATAGTACAATACAACCATGAAAAATATCTATTCACAAGAGAAAAAATAATAATGAAGAAACCATGATACAAGAACTTGTCTCTTCTCCTTTTCAAACCCCAACGAGGGTAGATGAGACACCACACAATACTAACACAACTCTTCTAGAGATAGCGCACAAGAGAAATCACCAAGAGTCACTAAGAAACCCCAGTTGTTGTAGTAGTTGCATCTTCTTCTTGCCTCAGACTTGTGCCTTCTTCTTGAGTGAGATAGTTGTGTGTGAGTGAGTGATCACATGAGAAAGGCGTCACTTTATTTATAGTCTTCAAGTCACTTAGTTGGGGCCGACTTCTCTTCCTAGAATTCTATTTTCACTTTATTCTTTTCCTGTGGGCCAACTTCTCTTCCTATAATTCTATTTTCACTTTATTCTTTTCCTGGGAGCCGATTTCTCTTCCTGGAAATTCTATTTCCACTTTATTATTTTCCTATGGAATTTTCTTCTAGGGTGTTCTTCAACTATTCAGTGGTCTTCCTTTGACTTCTTGGAATCTTCTTCTTCTCTGAGAAAAGGTGTCCAGGAGGGAATACCTCTTGCTGCTACCAAAACATCAACAAGCCTTGTGGTAAATTGAAGGAGAGAAATGATGAGGAGAGTTTGCAGACTCATCCCACACATGCAATCAGAGAAAGCAACAAACCAATCAGTGAGAGAAAGAAGGATAAGAAGCTCGAGAGGTCTACGTAAAAGAAGAAATTTTTTGTTGGTATGCAAAGGAATGCTTGTTGTGGAACGAAAGGCCATAGTGAGGCAACCTGCTGGAAGAAGCAAGCCATGTTACGCAGGCTAGATGGTTTCCATAAGTTGAATGACAAGAAGGCTCCTTAGGTCCAACAACATAAACAGGGGCACATTGAAAGGAGGAGTATGACAAGCAATCCTTATAGCAACCATGTGAACTTTTTCCACCACTGCAAGTTGAGTGGACATTGTGAAACAAAGCATTGACGACTTCACCCAGAGCTTCACCTCAAGCACTGCATATCCAAGAAAAGAGTCTGGAGAATGAAGAGTATAGAAGGTGAGGAGATGCCTACATCTCTAGTTCAAGGAGAAGATGTTGTCCAAGGGGAGATAGAAACACCAGAGGTCTGTGTCACTATTGAAGAGGACAACATGTGGATGCAAACCACTAGGGAAACACCATTCCAATTACTACCTACTACTTCCCAAAAGAAGTTTTACTTCCTTGAGATGTGCCAAAAACTTATGCTAGGAGGTAAATAACCATTGAGGGAGGAGTTCCAGAGAACTCAAAGACATGGTTACAATCATGTGCATGCCACTAGAGTTGTTTCCATGTTGGGAAGCAACTGATCCTAACAAGAGAATGCAACCACACGTGAGGAGTTATTGTGTGATGGTAGCATGCTGGGGTCAAACTGAACATACCAACATTCGACTTGGCTTCATTGATAGCTGAGATATTGGATTGTCTCCAAGTCAAAGAGGGAGATGGGAATGAGTGTTGAGTCAAGAGTTCAGATTCAAAGATTATTCAAAGTTGAGAATCAGTGAGAAGATTGTTGAACTACGAGAAAAGCCAAGCAAGAACCAGAGCCAGAGCCATAGTTGAGGGCCAGAGCCAGTAGCTAGAGCTACGAGCCAGAGCCAAAGTTAGCATTGTATCCAGGAGCCATAGTAAGAGCCACGTTCTAGAGAAGCAAACAACATTGATCGAGATTGGTTTCCTAGAGCTTTTGGAGACCAAAAAGCCTCTCAATGTGGAGGTGTGATCTAAAATAAATCTGGATTGAAGAATGGGAAGAATTAGATCCTGCAAGACAACACTTAATCAAGGTCATGTAAGCTATGTAAAACAACGCATGTGTAAAATTGAACAAGACAAATGAGTATGTGAGAGGAATGTTTAAAATAAGTAATTAAATGATAAAGATGAATAGGAGAGAAGGCTAAAGAATGGGAAGAGAAGGGCCATGGTTGTTGGCCTTCCCTTACCCCCTAACTCTCCCTATTTTTTCACTCTTTCTCATACTTGAAGGGATTTTGGCCAAGGAGAAAGAGAGAATTGTAAATAAATAAACTTGTAGAAGAAGAATAAACTGAGCACTGTTAGACTGGTTCTCCAGTTTGGGTTCCAGAAAAAAAAAATCACGTGTTAATTTATTTTTCCTTGGTATGTTGTGGCAAATTTTTCGTTGCGTCTTATGGTAGCCTGTTGATTATATTCTATTAAGAAGATGTGGAATTAATCATTGTTTCTCATTTTTATTACTGTACGAGAATTCAAACTCTCTAGCTCTATGAATTTTTGTTGTAATTTAGCTCTACATGCCCATGAAGAATACCAACAGATCTAAAACCTCAGTCGTCCAATTTTCTTCAGAGTCCCAGATCTATGGCTATTTGGAATTGACTGTTGCAAATATTGAGGAATTTTCCAATTTGGAAGTTTAATAATTGGAACGCTGGGCTATGCAATGGATAGTTGGTCGTTTCTTTTCCTCACCTAATCGATTAAAGTTCTGCTAGGGAAAATTTATTGATGCCTGGGTGATTCCAAACAATGTTGGGCCATATTTATTGATTCCTGAGCGATTCTAAACAATGTTGGGGAGAATTTAATATTGTCGGGAAAGTTTTTAATTGTTGAGGTGAATTATTGCATGCTTAGGGCGTTTTTAAGCATTGCTGGATGGATTTAATATTCCCTGGGTTGAATGGTTGCATGATTGGGAATTTCTATACGTTGTTGGGCGAAATTTCTTCTGCTTGGTGAATGAATATTCCTTTGGGACATTTTTCATTCATCTATATGGTCATACAACGTTTGTACATAGTCGTATATAGTAATTGACTTACTCACTAGTTGATTGGAATTCTCCTTGGGTCGACTGGGTCTTTCTGGTGGAGTGATCCCTCACCATGGGTCTTGCTGGTTGATTCGATCACCTTCAGGTTGACTTAATTCATTGCAGGTTCGTTGCTAAGTGTACATCTCATTTGTTGGTAAAGGTGACCTTTAGAGAGTTGCCCCAAGTTCACCATGGTTGGTTGAGCTTTGAACTCATTGTTTTTGGAGTATTAAAGTAACCTTAGAAGCTACCACTCCCTCGCAAACCCTGCCCCGACACCTTCCGCAGACACGTCCCATTCCTACCCTGTCCCATCCCTGCCCCTACCTCTCGTTCTTTGACTACTCGTAGCGACTTCTTCTAAAGTCTTGTCCATTCTTCACTCACTAATTTTTATTAATTATAATATATATCTTATGTTAATTTATTTTATATATATATATATACAGATATAGATATAAAATAAAATTAATATAAATATATATTAAAAATTAATATTAAAAAATAAAAATAAAAATTTAAGTAAACAAAAAAAAAGGTAGAAGTGAAAAAGCATCACTATTATCAAAAGTTATTAAAAGGGTAATATAAAAAAATAAAAATAAAAATAAATTCCCAAGTCCAATTCAAGTTATAAAAAAAGTACAATTCAAAATGGAAGGAGGAAGATTCCCTCATACTTATAAAAATATGTGGATCCCTTATTAAAAGTTAATGGGATTATTCAAGGAAAGAATATCAACATCGTTATTAGCCCCACCGCTAAGAAAAATCACATTAACGTTAACTTGGAAAACCAATTAATGGTTTTAGAACCAGATATAATTGAAAATGACACGTGTCTTTCCGATGAGAAATATGAAATTAAGAACCTACATCTATCTATTAGTGATTACAAATTCATAGGTCAATTCAATGTGGTATCAATGTATCAAGACAGTGTTGATATAATTCTAGGGTCAACTTGGATATATATATTGGGTACTTTTGTTCTCAACACAAGGAGAAAGTTTTTGACATTTTTTTATAAAAAGAAGAAAATCATGTTACACGACGTTACGATGAAGTCAATTTCAGAAGCCCCATCATCAAAAGCCCTGAAGGAAATATCAGAAGTGATCCTTCAAGATAACCAAAAGTCAATACAAAAGTTGCAAGATCGACATAAAGAATGTGACAAGATCATCATTGAAAAAGACAAAGAGATTTCTCACATAAGAAATCATAATCAAAAACTACTTTCAAAAATCATGAAGTCCAAGGAGAAGAAGCGGTGTTTTCAAAAGTTCGAACAAGAAAATCAAGGTCTCAAAGAGAAATTAACCAAAGAAGAGGAAGAAAGCTCCTGCCTAAAGAACCTTAATCAGAATTTACTAGAACAAATTAAAATCTTAAAGGATGAAAGAAAGGAGAATCTAGAATAAAAAAATAAAGTCGACAAATAAGAAGATGAAGAAGAAAATTCACGCCTAAGGGTTCATAATCAAAATTTACTAACACAAATTAAAAAGTTGAAGCATGATAATAAAACTATACAAGAAAATATAGTCATGAGCTTGTCATTAATTCGATAGGAAACAATGTGGACCCAATCAGCCTTACAAATCCAAGGAGGCAAAATCCAAGCTGATGTAAAGAGTTTTCAAATGTCGAAGTCTGAAACAAGCCAGAGAGATGAAGAAAACTCAATTCCAAAAGTTAATCCAAAAAAAGATGCAAGTATAAGAAAAAAAGATCAAGTTGCAAGGATTCATTATCGACATCCTAATCACAAAGTCAATACTTCATCCAATCAATGTATCCTTATGACAAATAGCATATGTCAAAGATTATTACTTCCACTACAAGTGCGGATCAAAATAATAGCGATCGTGGGAGTAGAAATGTATCAAGTACTTTCCAAGAACCCTAAAAAACTAAAATCCGAGGAGAGATAAATTAGTGGGGCAGAGCTCCTTTTACAATTTGTTGATTACGCTCAGGTGCTTAGAAGATCCTAATAGATCTCAGGTCCTCAACGGTTAATAACTCAATAATGAAGAAGCATGAGACAATAATTATAAGCTAGAACAAGAGACATAAGTCTTCCATAAAAGAAGTATGCTTTGAGGACAAAACATTTTTTGAGGGAAGGCAATGTTATGAACACAAATATACATATAAAATAGATGTTAAACATAATAATTAATTAATAAATATGTAATTAATAATGAGAAAGGACATCATAACATAATAATTAATTAATAAATAATAACTATTAATAATGAAAGGACATGACTATTGGTTAAGGGCACCCCTGCGTGGGTATATAAACGAGCCCTCATTCTCAATTGTATACCATCTCATCTATTCATATTTTATACATTATTCCTACATGGATTATTATGTTATATTCCAAGTATTTTGGATAATTCTTGTGTGAGCGAACTTTGTTCGTTTCATATCTGTTATGACCAAGAGAGGAAAGGAAACCTGAAGGGCGAACACTCCCACAATGATTGCAAGAATTGTTGATAGGATATTTAGATGTGACTCCAACAGAGTTGCCTCTACACACCATATTGATTTGGTGCCAGGATCAAATCTCCCTAATCAAGTTGCCTACAAGTTAGACCGTCAAGAGAATGAAGAAATGATAAGGCATATTTCATATTTGTTGGCCAAATAATTCATATGAGAAAGTGTGAGTCTCTGTGCAACACCGACTCTACTCTTGTCTAACAAGAAAGGAGGAAAATAGAGAATGTGCATAAACTCTTGGGATATCAAAAAAATCACAATAAAGTACTAGTATCCATTACCTAGGATGGATGACATCTTAAATTGCTTGGTTGGTGCAAAAATATTCTCTAAGCTGAATTTGAGGAGTGATTACCATCACATCTAGATTCGGGAAGGTGATGAATGGAAAATAGGGTTCAAAACCTTGGATGGTTTGT